>JAQNDB010003629.1:0-28294 GCA_029204045.2 Tillandsia leiboldiana
CTAGACTTTTCCGTGACCCTCCCCGTTACCCCTTTTTCTCTTCGACTGCCCGAACTGAGGGACAATTTTGGTGTTTTTTCCCGGGAATCCGTCGGGCTCGCGGACATTTTTAGGCCGAAGGGCTCGCGAAATGGAGAACGGGGGCGCGATCGGTTTCAGATTCCGACTCCCGCCCGTTCACCCGTAATAATTTCCGAAGTTCGGACCCCACTTAGGCGCCCGGGATCCGTGCGGACGATCGCACGTTTCTCGAGGTAATTATAGCCGCGGATCTGTCCCTATTGATTAATTATTCTCTTACCCTTTGAGGGACCTAGGGTTTTAGGTGTTCCCTCCTAGGTCCCTTCGTTCGGGCGGCTAGGGTTTCCCTTTAAGAGTCATCACGAGAGGGAAAAAGAGAGAGGGAAGGACGGCTAGGGTTTCCCTTTAAGAGTCATCACGAAGAGGAAAAAGAGAGAGGGAAGGACGCTAGGGTTTCTCTTTAAGAAACCCACGAGAGGGAAAAAGAGGAGAATAAAACGGGGACCCAACCCTTTTTCGCGCTCTTTTACGACCGACGGCGGGGCTTCGAGGAAAGACGGAGGTTCTTGCTCGCGGGTATCAACCGGGCAACGTTAGGACGATCCTCTTCCTCTCTTTTCCCCGGATCAAAGGTGATTTTTATTAGTTTTGTGGTGTAGGCGTTTCGGGGGGTGGGGTCCTTCACGGGGAACACCGCCGCCGCCCCGCCGGACCGGCCGCGGGGGGGCGCCGCGCGGCGCTTGGTGCCGCGCGGGCCCCCCGCACCACGGGCGAGCACCCGCGCGGCGCTGGGCCGCGCGGGGCCGCCCGCAGGTGGGGCGCCCGCGCGGCTGGTGCCGCGCGGGGGTCGCCCCCGCACCGCGGGCGAGGCACCCGCGCGGCGCTCCGCGCGGGGCCGCCCGCAGTGGGGCGCCCGCGCGGGCTGGTGCCCCGCGCTGGGTCGCCCCCGCACCGCGGGCGAGGCACCCGGCGCGCGCCTGGCCGCGCGGGCCGCCCGCAGGTGGGGCGCCCGCGCGGCTGGTGCCGCGCGGGTCGCCCCGCACCGCGGGCGAGGCACCCGCGCGGCGCTTGGCCGGCGGGGCCGCCCGCAGGTGGGGCGCCCGCGCGGGCTTGGTGCCGCGCGGGGTCGCCCCCGCACCGCGGGCGAGGCACCGCGCGGCGCTTGGCCGCGCGGGGCCGCCCGCAGGTGGGGGCGCCCGCGCGGGCTGGTGCCGCGCGGGGTCGCCCCCGCACCGCGGGCGAGGCACCCGCGCGGCGCTTGGCCGCGCGGGGCCGCCCGCAGGTGGGGCGCCCGCGCGGGCTGGTGCCGCGCGCGGGTCCCCCCGCACCGCGGGCGAGGCACCCGCGCGGCGCTTGGCCGCGCGGGGCCGCCCGCAGGTGGGGCGCCCGCGCGGCTGGTGCCGCGGGGGTCGCCCCCGCACCGCGGGCGAGGCACCCGCGCGGCGCTTGGCCGCGCGGGGCCGCCCGCAGGTGGGGCGCCCGCCGGGCTGGTGCCGCCGCGGGGTCACCCCCGCACCGCGGGCGAGGCACCCGCGCGGCGCTTGGCCGCGCGGGGCCGCCCGCAGGTGGGGGCGCCCGCGCGGACTGGTGCCGCGCGGGTCGCCCCCGCACCGCGGGCGAGGCACCCGCGCGGCGCTTGGCCGCGCGGGGCCGCCCGCAGGTGGGGGCGCCCGCGCGGGCTGGTGCCGCGCGGGGTCGCCCCCGCACCGCGGGCGAGGCACCCCGCGCGGCGCTTGGCCGCGCGGGGCCGCCCGCAGGTGGGGGCGCCCCGCGCGGGCTGGTGCCGCGCGCGGGGTCGCCCCCGCACCGCGGGCGAGGCACCCGCGCGGCGCTTGGCCGCGCGGGGCCGCCCGCAGGTGGGGCGCCCGCGCGGGCTGGTGCCGCGCGGGGTCGCCCCCGCACCGCGGGCGGGCACCCGCGCGGCGCTTGGCCGCGCGGGGGGCCGCCCGCAGGTGGGGCGCCCGCGCGGGCTGGTGCCGCGCAGGGTCGCCCCCGCACCGCGGGCGAGGCACCCGCGCGGCGCTTGGCCGCGCGGGGCCGCCCGCAGGTGGGGCGCCCGCGCGGGCTGGTGCCGCGCGGGGTCGCCCCCGCACCGCGGGCAGCGCGCTCGCGCGGCGCTTGGCCGCGCAGGGCCGCTCGCAGGTGGGGCGCCCGCGCGGGCTGGGGCGCGCGGGGTCGCCCCCGCACCACGGGCAACGCACTCGCGCGGCGCTTGGCCGCGCGGGGCCGCCGCAGGCAGGGGCAGCCCGCGCGGGCTGGGGCCACGCGATGCTGTGCCCGGGCGGGAGGTGCGCGCCGCACGGGCCAGTGCCGGGCGGGGAACTCCGCCGCACATGGGTGGGAGTCGGTGTGAGTGTCGGATCCTTAGTCTTGACTTGCCCTTATTCCTTCTAGGAGTGCAGGACATGTTGGCGACGGGCGCACGATCACGGACGTACCGAACGCCGGACGACGCACGCAAAGGTGGGTAAATTCGACGAGGTTAATTGGGTAATGGCGGACATGAGCAAAGGTGTTTCTCTCTAAGTTGCTCCTCGTGAGCAAAGGTGGTTTTCTCTCTAAGTTGCTCCTCGTGAGCAAAGGTGGGTTTCTCTCTAAGTTGCTCCTCGTGAGCAAAGGTGGGTTTTCTCTCTAGATGCTCTTCGTGAGCGAAGGTGTGTTCCTCTTCAAGTTGCTCACAATGAGCAACGGTGTTTCTCCTCCTTAAGATTTCCTCATGAGCAAAGGTGTTCACCCTTCTGGTTGTCCTTATGAGCAACGCTGACCCCGAATCTTATTCTATTCGCTTTATCATCTGAGGCTCAAGTTTTACTACACGCACACCAGCGGTTTGGCCACCGCAAGGGTGTGCTTTTCCGGAAAAGTGGTACGTTGACCCGTGTACCCCACGCGGAGGTGGCGTTAGGGATGGGGGCCCTCATGGGTGGAGGGTGTGAGCGGTGACGCCGAGGTTGGTGCTCGGCGGCCGAGGCAGGTGCTCGGCGGAGAGGGGAGAGGCACCGGGGTAGGGGCCCGGTGCGGTGTCCGGGGAGGGTGCCCGGTTTATGTTTGGTGCAGGTTGTGATCATTGTTGACGGTTTATGGAGGGGGGTGACAGTTGCTCTGGTTACAGTGGTTTGTTTTATTATAGTATTCTTGCTCACTATGTTTATTTCTAGTCACTGACTTCCCACTCCGTGACAGGTTCGTCCAGGGGCGAGTGCTGGGGCGCCGGTGAGGACGTTAGGGTGCTGATCTGATTTTTGGGTGACTTCAGATACAGTGACTCTTCTTTCCCTTTTCTTTTATTATTCATGGTAGCTAGTTGTGGATTGCGACACCCCCGTGGGGTCGAAGTGGATGTTGCCTTTCCTTTCCTTTTTGAATATTGAATGAATACTACGTTCTCCTCTTACTTGGCCGTTTTGAACGATGAAAAACAAAGAAAACCGTTTGCGAAAACTATTTCTAAAACGTGGGTGTCGTGTGGGCACCGAGCTTTATAAACCTTGTGGGATTTATGTGTTTGCGAACTGTTTTCACAAACGAGGGCATCGTGTGGATGCTGCTTTCAAAACCTTGTGATTATTTATCCTTTCAAAACACCGGCCTCTATACTCTAAGTGAATGCTAGAATGTCATGTGAATTGTTTGGTTGTATGAGTACGAGACCCCAACTGATGTGGTTAGAGATTGTATGTACTACGCCTTGTGAGACACTTTGTAGCCGAGACGCCGTGCATATACAAAGGGGCCTCTGCCCATTTGCAGAGCGAATTTGTGTATGCGGCGGGTCTGTGCACGCGCCGGGGAGTAATGTTTTACAAAAAAAAATATATGGCTGATTCAGGGGCATCGGTGGCTCCTCTTCCGCGCGATTCGTACCCCCGGGGGCGTGACAGATTAAGATGGTATCAGAGCGGTAAACTCTAACCACAACAGTCGGGGCCTAACATCCACGGGCGCAATACTCTGGCTGCTGAGTAATAAAGTGAACACGGGATAAATAAATAGAACACGAGTGTACGTGGGGGAGGGTAGAGATTTAGTAGAACCCTTTAGGAGCCGGGTTGCCTTGTCAGTTATGTCTCTATGTTGTGATGATCGGTATGCTTTCATTATGTACGCAGATACAATAGCAGTCCAACACAGTGAGCGACGACCGACGGAAATGGACGCCGCGGCCGGAGCGAACCGCTTGCTGCGCAACCAACTGCGCGATGTGGCAGGACAGCTACTGACTCTCACGGAGCGTCTGTGCATGCTGACGCGGGACCTTGAGAGCGTTGACCACTTCCAGCACGGCCCATGGGACGGTACCCCTCGCGGGATGCCACCGGCGGGATTTCCCACCTATCACGATGCAGTTAGTTTGGCCATGCGTGCGGAGCAAGAGTACGCCCGGCAAGGGTGCCCCTACCCTGACCCGGCGGAGGACCCCTATCTGGCGAGCCGCGCGACCAAACGTCCGAAGGTAGAACCGGAGTCTGGACCGGTGAAGAAGGAGGGGCCCGGCCCATCGAAGCCGTGCGTCATTTGTGGCGGCGCACATCGAATGATGGGCTGCCCCTGGCGGGATGATCACTGTTTCCGGTGTGGTAGACCGGGTCACACGCGTTACACGTGCCCCCAGAAGCCAGGCGTCACTAGGCCCCCGGCGCCGGGGACCTGTCGAAGCAGAGAAAGCCGCCACCCCCGCCTTGCAGGGGAGCCCCAAACCAAGGTACCCGGGCGAACCAACACCTGGAAAATGCAAGGAAGGGTGGGCGGGTACCAACAGGGACCCCGGAGTCGCTACAAGGGCCCTGCGTCATCTGCGGAAAGGCGCATCGAGTGACGAACTGCCTCTGGAGGTACTCCCACTGCAACGGTTGCGGCAAATCAGATCACACCCGCGCTTCATGTCCGCGAGAGCAGGCCGCTACAGCCGCAACGCCACAACGGGAGGGACGAGAGGATACCGCGGCTCCCAACCCACAGAAGGACCGACCCGACGGCTCGCCGTCGGCGGACTCGTACGATACCAGGACCCTGCCCAACCACGCAGTGCGGCGCTGGCCCAGGGGTTGCGGGAGGGCTACCCCAGCCGCCCCAGCAGACGGAGCAACGTCCCGAACCGAGTGACGACAGGTAATACTTGAACTACTTCTTTTTAGTTGGGGACATCCGTCGAACCTGAGTTATACCATCCTTTCTTCATCTGTTATGGGTTTCGGCTATGTCCCGTCGTTAGTAATAGCTTCGTTGTTTTTCTGTCCGTTTGTCCTCGGATCTTTTGGGGAGGGGCGAACGCCTTTAAGAGGGACAGCGGGAATCCGCCGTTGGCGTAGTCCGCAGATACTCCCTTCTCTTTTCGAAGATCCCTTCTTTTCTCCCATCCAAAACCAACCGGATTTGGCCTCGATCTACTTAGGCACGCACTTTTTGTTCCATCCCACTTGGGGACCATGCACTTAGTAGCAAAAAGTAAAGGGCGGAAGGCACCGGCTGGGTGCATGGCCGTTCTACTGGCGCGGGAACAGGGGAGGAGCTTGCAGCTGCGCGTTGACTGCCCGGAATTAGATGAAGCCCTGTAAAGAGCATGCACTTCCTTGAACCGCTCGACCCGGAAGGGAGCCAAGTTCTTTTGGACGGCCCAATGCTAAGGAAAGCTGTGAAGAGCCTGAAAAGCGATTAACAAGGGCGCCCGTGCTCGCCGTACCAACGCCCGGGGAAGACTTCGAAGTATGCTGCACTGCATCGCGAATTGGACTGGAGGAAGTACTAAGGCAGCAAGGAAGAGTCGTAGCCTATGCGACAGGGCAACTCAAGGACTACATGTAGAACTAACCGACACACGACCTGGAGTGTGCCGCAGTCGTCCTCGTCCTGAGACTGTTGAGGTACTATCTCTTCGGGGCCCACGGTAACGCACCCACGGACCACCAAAGCCTTAAGCGCCTCTCCACCCAGAAGGGGCCGAACTTACGGCAAAGAAGGTGGTTAGGACTATTGAAGGATTTCGACCTGGACACGAGACCGACTGACCAAGTGTACATCGATGAGTTGCGGGGCTACACGGGACGCCGACACCTACTACTTCGGGCCAAGCTACACTTCAGCCCGGCCTATCACCTCAGATGGATGGGCAATCCGAACGGGCGATCCAGATCCTCGAGGACATACTCCGAGCATGCATACTGGTTTTGAATGGGCGGATGGTCACGCTACCTACCCCTCGTCGAGTTCGTCTACGACGTCAATTACCAGACAAGCACCCGGATGACACCGTACAAAGCATCGTACGGTAGGCGCTGCAACCCCCCCCCGATTTGTTGGAACGATCACGGGCGAAGCGAGTCGGGTTGAGAGGCTAGTTGTGCCATAGTACGTGGGACTTTTTGGGATCCCGGAGTGCGACGGCCCCGTGGCCCATCGCCTCGCCCTACCACCGAATCACGACCGAGTTCCGGTCGTGTCCGCGCATTCATGCTTCGGAAGTATCCCCCAATCCGTCGCGAGTGCTTGACGACTCCGCAAATCAAGTTCAAAGGAAACTTGAACTACGAGGAAGAGCCGGTGCGGACCCTAGCGCGGGAGGACTGAAAAGCTACGAAGTCGGACATTTTCCCTACGTGAAGGCGTTTTGGAGCAATCTGGAAAGAACGTGAGACAACTTGGGAACCCGAATCGAGGGTGAAGGGGTGCTACCCGGACCCCCTTCGCCGCAGGCGGGAGTTAAGTTTCGGGGACGAAACTTGTTTTTATTAGTGAGTGATGTAAGACCTGACTTTTCCGTGACCCTCCCCGTTACCCCTTTTTCTTCGACTGCCCGACTGAGGGACAATTTTTGGTGTTTTTCCGGAGAATCCGTCGGGGCTCGCGGACATTTTTAGGCCGAAGGGCTCGCGAAATGGAGAACGGGGGCGCGATCGGTTTCAGATTCCGACTCCCGGTTCACCCGGAATAATTTTCCGAAGTTCGGACCCCACTTAGGCGCCCCGGGATCCGTGCGGACGATCGGCACGTTTCTCGAGGTAATTATAGCCGCTGGATCTGTCCCTATTGATTAATTATTCTCTTACCCTTTGAGGGACCTAGGGTTTTAGGTGTTCCCTCCTAGGTCCCTTCGTTCGGCGGCTAGGGTTTCCCTTTAAGAGTCATCACGAGAGGGAAAAGGAGAGAGGGAAGGACGGCTAGGGTTTCCCTTTAAGAGTCATCACGAGAGGGAAAAAGAGAGAGGGAAGGACGGCTAGGGTTTCTCTTTAAGAAACACCACGAGAGGGAAAAAGAGGAGAATAAAACGGGGACCCAACCCTTTTTCGCTCTTGTACGACCGACGGCGGGGCTTTCGAGGAAAGGACGGAGGTTCTTGCTCGCGGGATCAACCGGGCAACGTTAGGACGATCCTCTTCCTCTCTTTTCCGGCGGATCAAAGGTGAGTTTTTATTAGTTTTGTGGTGTAGGCGTTTCGGGGGGTGGGGTCTTCACGGGGAACACCGCCGCCGCCGCCGGACCGGCCGCGGGCGGGGCGCCGCGCGGCGCTTGGTGCCGCGCGGGGCCGCCCCGCACCACGGGCGAGGCACCCGCGCGGCGGCACCGCGCGGCACCAGCCCGCGCGGGCGCCTGGCCGCGCGGGGCCGCCCCCAGGTGGGGCGCCCGCGCGGGCTGGTGCCGCGCGGGGTCGCCCCCGCACCGCGGGCGAGGCACCCGCGCGGCGCCTGGCCGCGCGGGGCCGCCCGCAGGTGGGGCGCCCGCGCGGGCTGGTGCCGCGCAGGGTCGCCCCCGCACCGCGGGCGAGGCACCCGCGCGGCGCCTGGCCGCGCGGGGCGGCCCGCAGGTGGGGCGCCCGCGCGGGCTGGTGCCGCGCGGGGTCGCCCCCCGCACCCGCGGGCGAGGCACCCGCGCGGCGCTTGGCCGCGCGGGGCCGCCCGCAGGTGGGGCGCCCGCGCGGACTGTGTGCCGCGCGGGGTCGCCCCCGCACCGCGGCGAGGCACCCGCGCGGCGCTTGGCCGCGCGGGGGCCGCCCGCAGGTGGGGCCAGCCCGCACGGGCTGGTGCCGCGCGGGGTCGCCCCCGCACCGCGGGCGAGGCACCCGCGCGGCGCTTGGCCGGCGCGGGGCCGCCCGCAGGTGGGGGCGCCCGCGCGGACTGGTGCCGCGAGGGGTCGCCCCGCACCGCGGCGAGGCACCCGCGCGGCGCTTGGCCGCGCGGGGCCGCCCGCAGGTGGGGGCGCCCGCGCGGGCTGGTGCCGCGCGGGGTCACCCCCGCACCGCGGGCGAGGCACCCGCGCGGCGCTTGGCCGCGCGGGGCCGCCCGCAGGTGGGGGCGCCCGCGCGGGCTGGTGCCGCGCGGGGTCGCCCCCGCACCGCGGGCGAGGCACCCGCGCGGCGCTTGGCCGCGCGGGGCCGCCCGCAGGTGGGGCGCCCGCGCGGGCTGGTGCCGCGCGGGGTCGCCCCCGCACCGCGGGCGGGGCACCCGCGCGGCGCTTGGCCGCGCGGGGGGCCGCCCGCAGGTGGGGCGCCCGCGCGGGCTGGTGCCGCGCAGGGTCGCCCCCGCACCGCGGGCGAGGCACCCGCGCGGCGCTTGGCCGCGCGGGGCCGCCCGCAGGTGGGGCGCCCGCGCGGGCTGGTGCCGCGCGGGGTCGCCCCCGCACCGCGGGCAGCGCGCTCGCGCGGCGCTTGGCCGCGCAGGGCCGCTCGCAGGTGGGGCGTCCGCGCGGGCTGGGGCCGCGCGGGGTCGCCCCCGCACCACGGGCAACGCACTCGCGCGGCGCTTGGCCGCGCGGGGCCGCCGCAGGAGGGGCGCCCGCGCGGGCTGGGGCCACGCGATGCTGTGCCCGGGCGGAGTGCGCGCCGCACGGGCCAGTGCCGGGCGGGGAACTCCGCCGCACATGGGTGGGAGTCGGTGTGAGTGTCGGATCCTTAGTCTTGACTTGCCCTTATTCCTTCAGGAGTGCAGGACATTGTTGGCGACGGGCGCACGATCACGGACGTACCGAACGCCGGACGACGCACGCAAAAGGTGGGTAAATTCGCCGAGGTTAATTGGGTAAGGGCGGACATGAGCAAAGGTGTTTCTCTCTAAGTTGCTCCTCGTGAGCAAAGGTGGGTTTCTCTCTAAGTTGCTCCTCGTGAGCAAAGGTGGGTTTCTCTCTAAGTTGCTCCTCGTGAGCAAAGGTGGGTTTTCTCTCTAAGATGCTCTTCGTGAGCGAAGGTGTGTTCCTCTTCAAGTTGCTCACAATGAGCAATGGTGTTTTCCTCCTTAAGATTTCCTCATGAGCAAAGGTGTTCACCCTTCTGGTTGTCCTTATGAGCAACGCTGACCCCGAATCTTATTCTATTCGCTTTATCATCTGAGGCTCAAGTTTTACTACACGCACACCAGCGGTTTGGCCACCGCAAGGGTGTGCTTTTCCAGAAAAGTGGTACGTTGACCCGTGTACCCCACGCGGAGGTGGCGTTAGGGATGGGGGCCCTCATGGGTGGAGGGTGTGAGCGGTGACGCCGAGGTTGGTGCTCGGCGGCCGAGGCAGGTGCTCGGCGGAGAGGGGAGAGGCACCGGGGTAGGGGCCCGGTGCGGTGTCCGGGGAGGGTGCCCGGTTTATGTTTGGTGCAGGTTGTGATCATTGTTGACGGTTTATGGGAGGGGGGTGACAGTTGCTCTGGTTACAGTGGTTTGTTTTATTATAGTATTCTTGCTCACTATGTTTATTTCTAGTCACTGACTTCCCACTCCGTGACAGGTTCGTCCAGGGGCGAGTGCTGGGGCGCCGGTGAGGACGTTAGGGTGCTGATCTGATTTTTGGGTGACTTCAGATACAGTGACTCTTCTTTCCCTTTTCTTTTATTATTCATGATAGCTAGTTGTGGATTGCGACACCCCCGTGGGGTCGAAGTGGATGTTGCCTTTCCTTTCCTTTTTGAATAATTGAATGAATACTACGTTCTCTCTTACTTGGCCGTTTTGAACGATGAAAAACAAAGAAAACCGTTTGCGAAAACTATTTCTAAAACGTGGGTGTCGTGTGGGCACCGAGCTTTATAAACCTTGTGGGATTTATGTGTTTGCGAACTGTTTTCACAAACGAGGGCATCGTGTGGATGCTGCTTTCAAAACCTTGTGATTATTTATCCTTTCAAAACACCGGCCTCTATACTCTAAGTGAATGCTAGAATGTCATGTGAATTGTTTGGTTGTATGAGTACGAGACCCCAACTGATGTGGTTAGAGATTGTATGTACTACGCCTTGTGAGACACTTTGTAGCCGAGACGCCGTGCATATACAAAGGGGCCTCTGCCCATTTGCAGAGCGAATTTGTGTATGCGGCGGGTCTGTGCACGTGCCGGGGAGTAATGTTTTACAAAAAAAAATATATGGCTGATTCAGGGGCATCGGTGGTTCCTCTTCCGCGCGATTCGTACCCCCGGGGCGTGACACTTTCTTTCTTTCTTCTCTCTGCTGCAGAGGAGGGGTGGAGGCAGCTTTTATAAAGCAAAAGCTTTAATAATTAATTAACTAATTAATTCCAATAATTCCAACTCCAACTCACTTTTTGCCTTCGGGCTCTCCGCCGCTGCCCGGAACCTCCCGAACTCCGCTGTAAATCGAAAATACACGCGCTCACAGCTTTTTCTCTTCAAAAAGCTCATCCGTTGAGGCGGGGTGCTCAAATCAATTACCGGCTCCAAAATTGCCAGTTCCAACTCACTTTTTGCCTCCGGGTCCTCCGCGTCAGTCCGGAACCTCCCGAACCTCGCTGTAAATCAAAAGTACACGTGTCCACAGCTTTTTCTCTTCAAAAAGCTCGTCCGTTGAGTCGGGGTGCTCAAATCAATTACCGGCTCCAAAATTGCCAGTTCCGACTCACTTTTTGCCTCCGGGTCCTCCGCGTCAGTCCGGAACCTCCCGAACCTCGCTGTAAATCAAAAGTACACGTGTCCACAGCTTTTTCTCTTCAAAAAGCTCGTCTGTTGAGTCGGGGTGCTCAAATCAATTACCGGCTCCAAAATTGCCAGTTCCGACTCGCTTTTTGCCTCCGGGTCCTCCGCGTCAGTCCGGAACCTCCCGAACCTTGCTGTAATATGAAAGTACACCTGTTCCAAGTGTTCCCGAATTTCCGGCGCTCCACGGTGAAGTCGGAAATTCCCAATCTCATCCTCAATCGGCCTACAAAGCCCGGAAAAACTCGATTCGAGCTGGAGCTTCCGCGTTGATCCGAATCAACCCGGCATCAACTGTAAACTAAAATGCAACATGCTCAAGGCATCTCTCTGCTCCAAGCCATCTGTGTGGTCGGCGCGCTATTCAAAGCCCCGGTACTTTACATCCTCCCCTCCTTCAAAAGGTTTCGTCCCCGAAACCAAAACACACACCCTACCACAAGAAACCCACATCAGGAATATTATCAACTCCAACTCTCTCTCTCAAAAGAAAAGCAACCGAAAATAGCGAAAAGTCCGAAATTTCCAAAGGACCGATGCCTTCACCCCGATCAAACAAGAACCGGTTCCCGCATCGCCTCCATTTCTGGAGTAGTCCTTCGAAATTTTTCCATTCCGCTGCTATTTTCGGCGTTAAAACGGGAAAACAAGGAGAGAGAGATGTTGAAGCTGCCCCCGCTGTGGCCGCCACCCAAAACCACAATCCACCAACTCAACCATGTAGGGGTGCAAAACTCTGATCTCAAACACCAGGAAAGGAAGTCCTACCAAGTACCAAGCGATCCGCTAACCTGGCGCCCACCAATCGGCGACCCAAACTCATCCTCTCGGCCCTCAGGTGGTCGCTCTAACTCAACATACTGGCACCACCGAACCTTCACTGGGTAAAACCAACCGTAAATTCCATAACTCCAAAAGCAAGAATTTCTTCGGTTGCATCTGATAGCTCAAATCCTTGTTCGACTCCAACGCAGAAAAGCCGATAAAGTGCGAGGATTCAATTACACTTCCTCCTATCAGACGAAAATCACGGTCCAAACTCCCCGCGTAAACTCAAGTCTATAAACATAATCTCTGCGGCTGGTGGCTTCCAAAAATCGAAGTTTCCAAAAGGCAAAACTCCTCCGTTGCTCCTTAGCAACCAAAACAATCAAGTCTCGCAGGTACATCCCTCGATTAGGCAACCAACATCTCCCCTCTTGGGAGTCGCTGCACAATCCTCCAGTGATCTTGAAGCTCTAAGCCACTTCGGAAACAAATCCAAATGTCCACGACGGGTCCGGCTGCTAACCCGTTCAACACAGCTGGAGAACTCGTTTCTTCAAATACTAACAATCGCAGGCCTCAGTCAATCCACTTGACCACAAGGCAAGCTCAAAAAGCCCCTACCGGGTTCTGAACACTAACCGGGCACAGCCCCGGCTGCAAGGTTCCATAACCATGCCGGCCGCTAACCCGGTCTCCACCCAGTATTCTGGCGCCTCGACTGCCGAGAACCTCCAGGTCTCTGTCTCCTCTGAGACACATGATCCTGAGGCTGGCACCATGGCAACCTCGATCCACTCCACTATCCCGAAATCAGGCAACACTGGAAGACTCTCTCTCTGGAGCTGGTCCCTCGATCTCCGTCCCTCCTGGACGTGATCAGTGATCCTCGGTCAATCCATCGCACATGCCCAATCGCTGCATCTACGGTCGGCACTCGCCGAGAATACACAATGAGATAGATATCCAGGTGCAGTCCCCTCTCAACAAAATCAACCTCTAAACCTCATCCTGGGTGACGAGGGGCCCACTGCGCAACCATCGTGGAAACTCGCTCTCGGTGGTCCAACAGGACGAATCCGACGCCACCAACTCTCGGCGTCCCTAACCAAAGGCGCAAGATCAAACGCCCTGAAGCTTCTCCTGGATGAACAAATCCTTGAACAGCTTTACCATAGCAGCGATCCAGTTCTCGGCCTCCCAAGGCCCCAACTTAATCCCAAAATCTGCAGGGGATGGGACTGGATGAAGTAAAATAACCGGTTGGCAACCTCTCGCTGCTCCTGCACCATCAGTGGTGTGATCAGGGTCGAAATCGACAATGTCGCGGCTGGAGTACTACTGGCGATACCCCGGAAGATGCTCTCAGCTCGAACAAGCGCAACACACGCTCCATGTTCTTCCCCTGGCGCCGCAACGCCTCCGACATCTGGGCCCCCTGAGCCCGCAGATCCTGCACCTCACCCTGCCTAGCCTGCTCGGCAGCCCGCCGTCCGGGCTCCTCAGCTGAGGTCAAACGCCCGCTCGTCGCTGCACGACGTCTCGGCGGCATCGCAAGTAACTGAAACAAAACAAACATCAGGACACAACAACCATACGACCCAATCCAGCGAGAGTCTAAAATTTGTTATCCTTCCTAAAGTATTATGTTGTCTGCAGCCAACATAATCACTTTGAGAGAATAACATATCAAATCACTCATCCCAACCCGAGGGAGAGGTAAAAACTCAATCTGGACTCTCGCTAACAGTCACGACTCTCACGTAGTCATCCTAATGTCCAACCACAAGCCTAGGGTTTCTAAGTCCTCAATGACCTATATCCTAGGCTCTGATACCACTCTAATCTGTCACGCCCCGGGGTCGAAACTGCGACCCGGGCTCGCCAACAGATCCGCCATCTGTACGGAAACTGCCGTACAGACGCAGCGTCTAGCCTGCAAAAGACAAAACTACAGCTACACAGATATCAGAGCGGATAAAAAGCTGTACTATAAAATTTTTCTCAACTACAAAGCTGCTACAACACATAGCCTATCTCCCAAAATCAGATGATACAAAAAGAAGTGCACCTATACAACATCTACAAATCCAAAGGGGAGATAGCTAAACAGGAAACATAACCAACTCCCACAATCCGGGATGGTACATCTACCTCTCTCTAAAGTAACAATGCTGGTAGGGAACTATCACGCGACTCCCTGTCCTCGGTCCGTCCAGTCAAGCACAGCAGGAACGGAAGAAAGCCTCAGCAACCTGTCACCGACAGAGGGTGTGAGAACTACATCCTACAGTAGTTCTCAGTGGGTACCGTCTCCAAGAACCACGGTCTGCCCACTAAGTCTACCAGAGGCATAAGATAGAGAAAAGACTGATGAGAAATATAAATAAGCTGGAAAAGAATCTACAGCTATCATGCCTCTATCTACTATGCTCAACAAGAAGAGACTATGGATGATGGTATGCAGTCACTCACTGCTGACAATATGTCACAAGTACTAAGCCCAAGACGCTCTACTCTGACACATGCTACACCATCACTCTCTCAGTACATCACAAATCTCAGCGACTGCCCACCCGGGTCCAGTCGAGTCAAGCCTGCGCCCCCTGGTGTATCAACCAGGGTGTCCCAACGGACAAACTCGATATCTCACACAGTGACCCCATGGTAGCACGGCCAGGGGTATCAAGCGACCTCTAGTATATGAACTAGGCGCATCATCGCAGCCTTGTCAGGCTCGGTATCATCATCGCAGCCTCATCAGGCTCGGAATCATCAACGCACCCGGGGCGTGGTTCGAGGGGTGCGACCCCACCGAACTCAAGTATCTCATCAGTATCACTGTCTCACAAGTGGCTCCTGCAGGCTGTGGTCCTCGATCAAACAGATCGGTATCTCGATGCTCAAAGCACAAACTCAGTCGGAGAACCCTCCACGACTCAATCTCACAACACAGACCCACTCAACGAAGGTACTACACAGCCGGGACCACCGTCTCTCCCACGGCTCCCACAACGCAACTCCACTGAACTCAACACTCAACTCACGGCCGGAGCTACTCCACGGCCAGATCTACGAAGGGTCCGAAACCCAGGGAGACTAACATCTACGTCCCCAAGAGAGAAAGCAGCCCTTAGAACCCAGATCACTCGAATCCGCTCGGGTGGATAAGTTTATAAGAAACCATGTCATTTATTTCAGAAAACCATTCGATCTGAGAGAAATCCATCTTTTTAATGATTTTTAGTCTCTTTTAGGAAAACCCTTTGAAATCAAGTTTTATGCCCAAACCTCGAAGAGCTGATGCCTTCGTCCCAACAGACGAGAACAGACTCAAACAACCTTGCGAGGCTTGGAAGAAACATTGGCTGACTAAAATCATGTATTTATCCAAAAAGGTTCTGGGTTCAAGGTCCTGCTAACACACGTGCACCACGATCCCAACCTGGTGGTGACAAGAAGAACAGTGGAAAGGAAAACCCCCGGGACCACCGTTTATCTGAAACGGCTCCCCAAAAATGCTAACACTGGCCTAACCCAGCCACCAGACCCCACTCGGCCCCCCGGGCCCGAGTGCAACGCCCGTCCCACAACACTCTGACCACTCGGCCCACTACCCGGGCGAGGAAACTCTAAGTCCCGAAGGATATGAAAAGTGCGGGATGTCTAAAGCATAAAGGAACCTAGCCCAAATTAAGGTTCACAAAATGGTCTGGTCAAACTCATGCACATATGACGGGGGTGCTAGTTAAGTTCCAAGAAAACACTTAAACTAGCATGCATTCCTATCACAATAGAATTAGAAGAAAGTCCGTAGACTTGGAGAGAAAACCAACCCACCTCAGAAAGCCACCAATTGCTCGTCGACACTTGCAATTGGCACAGCGGCTTACCTGGCCTCCAAGGGGTCCGCACGCAACATGAAGCCCGATGCCAGAATCCGCACGCGAATCGGAGCACGCAGCGACCAACCACACGACCGCGCGCCCCGCGGAAACTAAAAACCGCACCGCAAGCTGCCAGAAGCGAAGAAATCGCAAAATCACTCCACACAGTCAAAACCAAGCATCCGACGGCGAAAAACAGCTTCCGTCGGCGAAAACAGCCTCCGTCAGCGAAAAATCAGCGCCCGACGGCGAAAAACAGCCCGTCGGCGAAAACCAGCGCCCGACGGCGAAAACAGCTCCGTCGGCGCAAAAACTGCTCAAAACAGCTTGCGAAAAACCAGCGAAAACTGCGCAAACCGCTCGCGAAAACCCTGCGAAAACTGCGCAAAACTGCTCGCGAAAACCCTGCGAAAACGCCTCGAAAGCCGCGCGAAAACCTGCGCGAAATCAGCGAGCGAAAACAGCGAAACCGCTTGCGAAACTGCTCGCAACTTGCTCGCGAAAAACGGCGAAAACCTGCGCGAAATCAGCGAGCAAAAACAGCGAAACCGCTTGCGAAACTGCTCGCAACCTGCTCGCGAAAAACGGCGAAAACCTGCGCGAAAACCTGCGCGAAACTGCGCGAAATCTGCGAGCGAAAACAGCGAAAACTGCACAAATCTGCTTGCGGAAATCAGCCGGCGAAAACCCGCGAAAAACAGCGGCCGACGGTGGGAAACAACGGCTGACGGCGAAAAACGGTGCCGGCACGCAAACCGAGGCGCCACCGCTGTCCCGGGAGCACGCCGAGCGGCGAAAAACCAGCCGCGCGACGAGGGAGTGTCACGCCCCCGGGGGTTTTTGAGTCTATCAGAGCGGAAAATCGTGTGTATCTTTTTTTTTCTTCTTAACAAGGTAATTTAAACCTCATCCCCGGTGCGTGCCAGACCGGCACATACACAAATTCTCCCTGTCCGCGGACAGAGTCTCCTTTGTATATGCACGACGTCTCATTTACAACCACATACAACAATCGTCAACCATCAACCATACAATAGACATTCAACATCAAGCGGAATATTAAAGTGGCATCAATGTTTAGAAAGGATAAAGCCAGCAATTGCAAAACCCGTGCCCACACGGCACTTCGTTTTGGGAAAACCCTTTTCGAAATCATTTGGTTTATCATGAAAACATGCCGCATAAGAAACATCATCAAAAGAACCAAACTATAAAAGTACAACTCATCCACAGTGCTAAATACTACATGTCCACGAGTATTACTACCCGCAAGCAAATCAACTAAAATAAGCGTAAGAGAACTGAGATAATAACAATAACCAAGTGTTCTGACTACGGGCCTCGCGACGCAGTCTCAACAATCTCCCGGCTAACGCCTCTCGTAGCGCCTGTCACGGAGTGGGTAATGTCAATGACAAACAAAGTAGATGTCTAATAACAATAAGGAATAAGGAGCAAACCGGAAACACCAAAACCATTTCGCTACAACCCTGCACATGTTAAGCTGGGCACCAACCCCAGAATTATCAATTAAATTGGGCACCAACCCCAGATTATCTGTCGGAGAGACTAAAGTCTCCCCTCGTGCACAAGTACCTACTTTGATGCATTTACCCCTTCCACGGTGCTGGTGTGCTATTCCCAGCGGGCGCGAAGGTGTGAGGTCCCGGAATCCCCCGCGCAGGGTTGCTGGTTGTTGGGCAGCTTTCGGTCGCCGTTGGGGGTGTTGGTGCGCGTGTTGGGGGCCCAGAAATGGATTTGTGATGCAATTTGGGATTTGCTTGCATCACTGCAGGCCTGTGTGGGTTGCGCGCATTTTGGACACAAGTGGTGGGCTTCGGGCTTAATTTGAGACCCCGTGGGATGTTGGAGGACCCGTCGGGTGTTTAGAAGTGATTTCGCGTGAATCAGATGTCAAAATTAGACTCCGGGTGAAGTCCGGATAAAAGTTTACCTCTCCGGTCGCCTTCGGGAATTTTTAGAGTTGGAATTGGGCAAATCGGACTTTAAAAATGGACCCGGCGCGAAAATCGGATCGAGTGGGCATTCGGCAAATTTTCGGGTGAGAATTTGGAGAATTGGATATCGTTTTTGGATTCAGCGCGCGAAATCGCTAAGAATTGACTATTTATTTGTTGGATTTGGAGCCCGGATGAAGTGCGCGTTTTTCGAGGCAAAACGGCACGTTTACCGAGGCGTGGCGCGGCTTGGAACCCGAGAAGCGGCGCGTTTCCCGAGGGTGTACGGGCGGCGTGCGCGCCTGGCGAGCGTCAGCGCGGGACGCGCGGGGGCCGCCACGTGGCGGGCCCCCGTTGGCGCCCGCGCGGGCGGGGGGGCACGCGCGCCCGTGTAACGGGCGCGTGTCCCGCGCCTGGGGTGGCACGGTGCAACGCGCCCGTGTGGCGGGCGCGTTGCCGTGCGCCACGTGGCGCGTGGGCGCGCGCGTGGACCGGGTGCGCGCGCCCATGCGCTGTGGACCGGCTGTTGGGGCTCCCCATTGGTCCGAGCCGTGGACCGGGGCCGTAGACCGGCCCCGTGGACCACTTTCTCTCTCCCTCCTTTTTCTTCTTCTTCTTCCTCCCCGCACCGCCATTTCTCCCTTTCTTTCTTTCTTCTGCACCCGAGAGCGAGAGGGAGTGAGGGAGGGGGGTTGCGTGAGGTGCGGCGGCGCGTCGTTGACCTCGTTTTGCGTGCGAGGTCGCCCGGCGGAGCGTTTCGGCGACGACGGCGCCAACGGGTAGGTCCCGTGCGTTGGTTTTTCTGTATTCTTGTACAGTTTTTGGAGCGTTCTTTTAGATTGTAACTGACCCTCTTGCTCCTTTCTGTGTTGGGCACCGTGCACCGTTTTGCGTGCGGACTCCGGCACCGTGCACCGTTTTGCGTGCGGACTCCGTTTTGCGTGCGGATCCTGGCACCGTGCACCGTTTTGCGTGCGGACTCCGGCACCGTGCACCGTTTTGCGTGCGGACTCCGTTTTGCGTGCGGATCCTGGCACCGTGCACCGTTTTGCGTGCGGACTCCGGCACCGTGCACCGTTTTGCGTGCGGACTCCGTTTTGCGTGCGGATCCTGGCACCGTGCACCGTTTTGCGTGCGGACTCCGGCACCGTGCACCGTTTTGCGTGCGGACTCCGTTTTGCGTGCGGATCCTGGCACCGTGCACCGTTTTGCGTGCGGACTCCGGCACCGTGCACCGTTTTGCGTGCGGACTCCGTTTTGCGTGCGGATCCTGGCACCGTGCACCGTTTTGCGTGCGGACTCCGGCACCGTGCACCGTTTTGCGTGCGGACCCCGTTTGGCGTGCAGATTCCGGCACCGTGCCCGTTTTGCGTGCGGACTTCGTTTGGCGTGCGGATTCTGGCACCGTGCATCGTTTTGCGTGCGAACTCCGTGGAGGCCAATTGCAAGTGTCTACGAGCAATTGGTGGCAAATCGAGGTGGGTGGCCTTATCTCCATGTTTTATGGAATGTACATTAATTCTATTGATGTAGGACTATGCATGATAGTTTATTTCCTTGTGTAGCATGCTAGATTGTTGGAATGGCTATCCCTTTATTATCTATTAATGTAGTTATCTTGGAACTTGACCTAGCACCCCCGTCATATGTTGTATGTGTAACCAGACTAGTAGAAAACCCTCACTTGGGCTAGGGTTATTTATGCTTAGACATCCACACCGTACCTTCATCCCTGGACATAGTGTTTTCTCGCCCGGGTAGTGGGCCGAGAGGTCGGGACCTGCTTTTAGTGTGGGATGCTTTTACACTCTTGCCTGGGAGCAGAGTGGAGTCTGGTAGTTGTACTGGGTTGCTTATCTGTGCCGGGAGCCGTTTGGGTAAACGGTGGTCCCGGGAGGTCTTGTTTCCCTGTTGTGCCGTCGTGGAGGGAGCCGTTGCGCAGACGGCAGTCCCGGGCCGTCGAGTATCTTCCGGTCCGTCTTGTTGGGAACCGTTGGGGTTGACGGTGGTCCCAGGTCGTTGAGTGTTGTCCGACCTGTTTTGTTACCCTGAGTTGTGGGTCGCTCCTGGCTGTGGAGTATCTCCGGCCAGTGAGCCTTGTGCTGCGAGCCGTTGGGGAGGCTAGTGTCTCGTGTTTCGAGTTAGCCGAGCAGCTGAGTCGTCGAGAGTGCTCCGACTGTTGTGCGAGGTATTTGGGGATCTTGAGCCCTACCGTTCTGAGAGTGAGCGTGGATTTTGACTAGCCTGCATATGCCAATGTTTGATACTCTATACCGCGCCGTTCTACTCAGTGGGAGTCGCGTCCTGAGATGCCGCTGCGGATACGATGGTTGGCCTGTTGAGGCAGTTTTCCGCAGTTGAGGCAACGATGGGCCTGTTGAGGCAGTTTTGCGCGAGGGATGAGTTAGTAGGACAGGACGCCCCACGTAAGTCCCGTCCTCATGTGGATGTGTGGTAGTGGGCAGGAGCGTTCCTAGTCGACGGGCGCAGGCTTGACTGGACCTTTGAGGTAGTCAGTTCGTTTGGGTCGATTGAGCACCTTGGGTGCGAGTGGTCTCATTTGCTTTCATCTGTTCCACTTTTTGGAGTATCTAGATAGAGGCATGGTAGCTGTAGAGTAGCTCCAGCTTTTCTTGTTCAGTTTTCATTGCATTGTTATCTTTGGCCTCTAGTTGACTTGGTGGGCAGACCGTTGGGCTTGTTGACGGCACCCACTGAGAACTACTGTGGGAAGTAGTTCTCACACCCGTCGTGGTGTCTTTTTCCCCAGGAACTTCTTCTCCTGTTCCTGTTGCTCCAGCTGCTGATCCTTCTGACCGAGGCGAGGGAGTCGCGAGCTAGTTCCCTACCCGTCATTGGAGTGTAGCAGTACCCCTTCAGAGGAGAGCTTCAGTAGATTAGTTTTCTTCTTTTTACAGTTTGAGAGACTGATGTAGTGAGGATATTTGTATCGAGAGTGTGTACACTGATGTATTTTTGGAGATACCTCCCCTTTTGAGTTTTGTATCAGAGGACTTTGTATACGATCATATTTGGGAGATGGGTATTGTATTATTTTCAGTTGTACAGGGTTTGGTTTTCAGCTCTTTTAGTGGTTTACTTTTAGCTCTGATATCTGTATACTGTAGTTGATTCTTCCTGCAGGATAGACGCTTCGTCTGTACGGCAGTTTCCGTACAGATGGCGGATCTGTTAGTGAGCCCGGGTCGCAGTTTCGACCCCGGGGCGTGACAGATTAGAGTGGTATCAGAGCCTAGGTTGTAGGTCGTGGTGGACTTAGAAACCCTAGGCTTGTGGTTGGATATTAGGATGACTACGTGAGAGTCGTGACTTTTAGCGAGAGTCCTGATTGACTTTTTACCTCTCCCAAGAGACGGGATGAGAGTTTGGCATGTTTATTCTCCTAATCGATTATGTTGGTTGCAGACAACATAATGCTATGGAATGGATGACATGTCTTAGACTTTCGCTGGATTGGGTCGTATGGTTGTTGTGTCCTGACGTTTGTAGTTGTGCAGTGGGTTGCGATACCCCTGAGACGTCGTGTTGTGAAAAGGACACGCATTTTCCCTGGCCGAGTCACCAGGAGGGCATTTTCCCTGGCTGAGTTACCAGGAGAGCGTTTTCCCTGGCTGAGTTACCAGGAGAGCATTTTCCCTGGCTGAGTCACCAGGAGGGCGTTTTCCCTGGCTGAGTTACCAGGAGAGCGTTTTCCCTGGCTGAGTTACCAGGAGAGCGTTTTCCCTGGCTGAGTTACCAGGAGGGCATTTTCCCTGGCTGAGTTACCAGGAGGGCATTTTCCCTGGCCGAGTCACCAGGAGGGCATTTTCCCTGGCTGAGTTACCAGGAGAGCATTTTTCCCTTGCTGAGTTACCAGGAGGGCATTTTCCCTGGCTGAGTTACCAGGAGGGCATTTTCCCTGGCCGAGTCACCAGGAGGGCATTTTCCCTGGCTGAGTTACCAGGAGAGCGTTTTCCCTGGCTGAGTTACCAGGAGAGCATTTTTCCTGGCTGAGTCACCAGGAGGGCATTTTCCCTGGCTGAGTTACCAGGAGAGCGTTTTCCCTGGCTGAGTTACCAGGAGAGCATTTTCCCTGGCTGAGTCACCAGGAGGGCGTTTTCCCTGGCTGAGTTACCAGGAGAGCGTTTTCCCTGGCTGAGTTACCAGGAGAGCGTTTTCCCTGGCTGAGTTACCAGGAGGGCATTTTCCCTGGCTGAGTTACCAGGAGGGCATTTTCCCTGGCCGAGTCACCAGGAGGGCATTTTCCCTGGCTGAGTTACCAGGAGAGCATTTTTCCCTGGCTGAGTTACCAGGAGGGCATTTTCCCTGGCTGAGTTACCAGGAGGGCATTTTCCCTGGCCGAGTCACCAGGAGGGCATTTTTCCTGGCTGAGTTACCAGGAGAGCGTTTTCCCTGGCTGAGTTACCAGGAGAGCATTTTTCCTGGCTGAGTCACCAGGAGGGCGTTTTCCCTGGCTGAGTTACCAGGAGAGCATTTTCCCTGGCTGAGTTACCAGGAGGGCATTTTCCCTGGCTGAGTTACCAGGAGGGCATTATCACTGGCCGAGTTACCAGATGGATAATTATCACTGGCCGAGTTACCAGATGGATAATTATCGCTGGCCGAGTTACCAGATGGATAATTATCATTGGCCGAGTTACCAGATGGATAATTATCGCTGGCCGAGTTACCAGATGGATAATTATCACTGGCCGAGTTACCAGATGGATAATTATCACTGGCCGAGTTACCAGATGGATAATTATCGCTGGCCGAGTTACCAGATGGATAATTATCACTGGCCGAGTTACCAGATGGATAATTATCACTGGCCGAGTTACCGGATGATAATTATCACTGGCCGAGTTACCAGATGGGTAATTATCACTGGCCGAGTTACCAGATGGGTAATTATCACTGGCCGAGTTACCAGATGGATAATTATCGCTGGCCGAGTTACCAGATGGATAATTATCACTGGCCGAGTTACCAGATGGATAATTATCGCTGGCCGAGTTACCAGATGGATAATTATCACTGGCCGAGTTACCAGATGGATAATTATCACTGGCCGAGTTACCGGATGATAATTATCACTGGCCGAGTTACCAGATGGATAATTATCACTGGCCGAGTTACCAGATGGATAATTATCGCTGGCCGAGTTACCAGATGGGTAATTATCACTGGCCGAGTTACCAGATGGGTAATTATCACTGGCCGAGTTACCAGATGGATAATTATCACTGGCCGAGTACCAGGTGGATAATTATCACTGGCCGAGTTACCAGATGGATAATTATCACTGGCCGAGTTACCAGATGGATAATTATCACTGGCCGAGTTACCAGATGATAATTATCACTGGCTGAGTTACCAGATGGATACTTTCCCCTGGCCGAGCTACCAGAGGCGATGCCGCCCAGTGAGTGGCGATGCCGCCCAATGAGTGGCGAAGGTTCGGCCTGTTGAGGCGATTTTCACCTCCGGCCGAGTTACCAGGTGGTTATTTTAGTGAGATTGAGATGACCCGACAGGACGCCGAGATTTGATGGCGTCGAGTTCGTCCTGATGGACTACCGGGAGCGTCTCCAGCCGTGAGCTGCTTGTTGACATAGTTTCCCGCTTTGAACGAGAGGGACCGAATCCCTGAACGGTAAAGGAGCGAAAACTTCGATAGACTGAGCCTAGGGTCTGTTCTTGTTTGGTTGGGGTTCTAGGCACCGGTCTATCAGAATTTTTGGATCCTTGCCGCGTCAGTCGGTTCTTCTCGCCTATGAGTGGGGTGTTGCTGTGAGTTGAGTCGTTGAGGGTTCTCCGACATAGCTGTGAGAGTGCTAGGGCATTTGCATTGATGTATGGGCTTGAGATAGGACCTTTAGCTTGTGCTCGTGAGGTTCAGATACCTGATCACGTGTTGCACATAGATGGGAGTTATTGGTCCTGCCCAGTGCAGTTGGGGCCCTGGTTTTTGCCTGTTGATCTTTTGGCCCTTCCTCAGCTCCGGGTTTTCGAGGTAGTGTTGGGTATAGGGCTGTGAAGATCTGAGGCCTTGATGCTTTAGATACCACGCCGTTGATACACGGTGGTGATGCCACGCCGTTGATACACGGTGGTGATGCCACGCCGTTGATACACGGTGGTGATGCCACGCCGTTGATACACGGCAGTGATGCCACACCGTTGATACACGGTGGTGATGCCACGCCGTTGGCGCACGGCAGTGAGGCCACGCCGTTGGTACACGGCAGTAATGCCACGCCGTGGGTGCACGGCAGTGATGCCACGTTGTAGGTACACAACGGTGAGAGGCTTTTGGATGTTTCGGACTTTTGACCGCGAGTTGGGCATCAGCTTTATGATCGCCTTGTGAGCCAGTTTTCAGTCCCGTTCACCGACGGTTTGGTCCCCGTCAGGGTGTTCTTTATGAGTTGAGGGATCGACTTCGACCCGTGGGTCCGTTGGGGTTATGATAGCATGTTGAGCGACCAACTGTGGCACGAGATTGTGTCTCTTGAGGATCCCTTTTGAGGGTAGCCGGCAGTTGAGTAGTCCGCTCGGGTGGTTTTGGATCGGGAAGTGACCGAGTAAAGACCCCAACTTATTGGATTTCCCTTCCTTATTGGACGAGTCCGCGGGTATGCTTCGGGTCGTCTTGTTGAGGGTAGCACCATGTTGTTGTTTGGTGCGTATTACACTTGTGGTTATTTCAGTTTTCCCCCAGCCTTTTGTGGAGCCCTTGGTTTTTCACGTCTCAGCTCAGTAGTGATGTGATTTTTTTTCCTCGCCCGTGATTTACTTGCCCCTTTGAGATCCGTGATTACTGGAGTACGAGGGACGCCCGTTGCAATTTCTGGCTCGTGCGATGAGAGAATTGCACATCGGGTAATACCGTACTTGTTGTTGTTGTTGCGGAGTAATCACGAGGAGCGAGTGGGGGAGCTGGAGGCGTATTGTTAGATACCTAGCCGTGGTATTCTTGACTCCTGATGGGCTTGATCTAGTTTCGAGGATGAAACTTTCTTTTAGTGGGGGAGGATGTGAGGTCCCGGAATCCCCCGCGCAGGGTTGCTGGTTGTTGGGCAGCTTTCGATCGCCGTTGGGGGTGTTGGTGCGCGTGTTGGGGGCCCAGAAATGGATTTGTGATGCAATTTGGGATTTGCTTGCATCACTGCAGGCCTGTGTGGGTTGCGCGCATTTTGGACACAAGTGGTGGGCTTGGGCTTAATTTGAGACCCCGTGGGATGTTGGAGGACCCGTCGGGTGTTTAGAAGTGATTTCGCGCGAATCAGATGTCAAAATTAGACTCCGGGTGAAGTCCGGATAAAAGTTTACCTCTCCGGTCGCCTTCGGGAATTTTTAGAGTTGGAATTGGGCAAATCGGACTTTAAAAATGGACCCGGCGCGGAAAATCGGATCGAGTGGGCATTCGGCAAATTTTCGGGTGAGAATTTGGAGAATTGGATATCGTTTTTGGATTCAGCGCGCGAAATCGCTAAGAATTGACTATTTATTTGTTGGATTTGGAGCCCGGATGAATGTGCGCGTTTTTCGAGGCAAAACGGCACGTTTACCGAGGCGTGGCGCGGCTTGGAACCCGAGAAGCGGCGCGTTTCCCGAGGGTGTACGGGCGGCGTGCGCGCCTGGCGAGCGTCAGCGCGGGACGCGCGGGGGCCGCCACGTGGCGGGCCCCCGTTGGCGCCCGCGCGGGCGCGGGGGCACGCGCGCCCGTGTAACGGGCGCGTGTCCCGCGCCTGGGGTGGCACGGTGCAACGCGCCCGTGTGGCGGGCGCGTTGCCGTGCGCCACGTGGCGCGTGGGCGCGCGCGTGGACCGGGTGCGCGCGCCCATGCGCTGTGGACCGGCTGTTGGGGCTCCCCATTGGTCCGAGCCGTGGACCGGGGCCGTAGACCGGCCCCGTGGACCACCTTCTCTCTCCCTCCTTTTTCTTCTTCTTCTTCCTCCCCGCACCGCCATTTCTCCCTTTCTTTCTTTCTTCTGCACCCGAGAGCGAGAGGGAGTGAGGGAGGGGGGTTGCGTGAGGTGCGGCGGCGCGTCGTCGACCTCGTTTTGCGTGCGAGGTCGCCCGGCGGAGCGTTTCGGCGACGACGGCGCCAACGGGTAGGTCCCGTGCGTTGGTTTTTCTGTATTCTTGTACAGTTTTTGGAGCGTTCTTTTAGACTGTAACTGACCCTCTTGCTCCTTTCTGTGTTGGGCACCGTGCACCGTTTTGCGTGCGGACTCCGGCATCGTGCACCGTTTTGCGTGCGGACTCCGTTTTGCGTGCGGATCCTGGCACCGTGCACCGTTTTGCGTGCGGACTCCGTTTTGCGTGCGGATCCTGGCACCGTGCACCGTTTTGCGTGCGGACTCCGGCACCGTGCATCGTTTTGCGTGCGGACTCCGTTTTGCGTGCGGATCCTGGCACCGTGCATCGTTTTGCGTGCGGACTCCGGCACCGTGCACCGTTTTGCGTGCGGACTCCGTTTTGCGTGCGGATCCTGGCACCGTGCACCGTTTTGCGTGCGGACTCCGGCACCGTGCACCGTTTTGCGTGCGGACTCCGTTTTGCGTGCGGATCCTGGCACCGTGCACCGTTTTGCGTGCGGACTCCGGCACCGTGCACCGTTTTGCGTGCGGACCCCGTTTGGCGTGCAGATTCCGGCACCGTGCACCGTTTTGCGTGCGGACTTCGTTTGGCGTGCGGATTCTGGCACCGTGCATCGTTTTGCGTGCGAACTCCGTGGAGGCCAATTGCAAGTGTCTACGAGCAATTGGTGGCAAATCGAGGTGGGTGGCCTTATCTCCATGTTTTATGGAATGTACATTAATTCTATTGATGTAGGACTATGCATGATAGTTTATTTCCTTGTGTAGCATGCTAGATTGTTGGAATGGCTATCCCTTTATTATCTGTTAATGTAGTTATCTTGGAACTTGACCTAGCACCCCCGTCATATGTTGTATGTGTAACCAGACTAGTAGAAAACCCTCACTTGGGCTAGGGTTATTTATGCTTAGACATCCACACCGTACCTTCATCCCTGGACATAGTGTTTTCTCGCCCGGGTAGTGGGCCGAGAGGTCGGGACCTGCTTTTAGTGTGGGATGCTTTTACACTCTTGCCTGGGAGCAGAGTGGAGTCTGGTAGTTGTACTGGGTTGCTTATCTGTGCCGGGAGCCGTTTGGGTAAACGGTGGTCCCGGGAGGTCTTGTTTCCCTGTTGTGCCGTCGGGAGGGAGCCGTTGCGCAGACGGCAGTCCCGGGCCGTCGAGTATCTTCCGGTCCGTCTTGTTGGGAACCGTTGGGGTTGACGGTGGTCCCAGGTCGTTGAGTGTTGTCCGACCTGTTTTGTTACCCTGAGTTGTGGGTCGCTCCTGGCTGTGGAGTATCTCCGGCCAGTGAGCCTTGTGCTGCGAGCCGTTGGGGAGGCTAGTGTCTCGTGTTTCGAGTTAGCCGAGCAGCTGAGTCGTCGAGAGTGCTCCGACTGTTGTGCGAGGTATTTGGGGATCTTGAGCCCTACCGTTCTGAGAGTGAGCGTGGATTTTGACTAGCCTGCATATGCCAATGTTGATACTCTATACCGCGCCGTTCTACTCAGTGGGAGTCGCGTCCTGAGATGCCGCTGCGGATACGATGGTTGGCCTGTTGAGGCAGTTTTCCGCAGTTGAGGCAACGATGGGCCGTTGAGGCAGTTTTGCGCGAGGGATGAGTTAGTAGGACAGGACGCCCCACGTAAGTCCCGTCCTCATGTGGATGTGTGGTAGTGGGCAGGAGCGTTCCTAGTCGACGGGCGCAGGCTTGACTGGACCTTTGAGGTAGTCAGTTCGTTTGGGTCGATTGAGCACCTTGGGTGCGAGTGGTCTCATTTGCTTTCATCTGTTCCACTTTTTGGAGTATCTAGATAGAGGCATGGTAGCTGTAGAGTAGCTCCAGCTTTTCTTGTTCAGTTTTCATTGCATTGTTATCTTTGGCCTCTAGTTGACTTGGTGGGCAGACCGTTGGGCTTGTTGACGGCACCCACTGAGAACTAATGTGGGAAGTAGTTCTCACACCCGTCGTGGTGTCTTTTTCCCCAGGAACTTCTTCTCCTGTTCCTGTTGCTCCAGCTGCTGATCCTTCTGACCGAGGCGAGGGAGTCGCGAGCTAGTTCCCTACCCGTCATTGGAGTGTTAGCAGTACCCCTTCAGAGGAGAGCTTCAGTAGATTAGTTTTCTTCTTTTTACAGTTTGAGAGACTGATGTAGTGAGGATATTTGTATCGAGAGTGTGTACACTGATGTATTTTTGGAGATACCTCCCCTTTTGAGTTTTGTATCAGAGGACTTTGTATACGATCATATTTGGGAGATGGGTATTGTATTATTTTCAGTTGTACAGGGTTTGGTTTTCAGCTCTTTTAGTGGTTTACTTTTAGCTCTGATATCTGTATACTGTAGTTGATTCTTCCTGCAGGATAGACGCTTCGTCTGTACGGCAGTTTCCGTACAGATGGCGGATCTGTTAGTGAGCCCGGGTCGCAGTTTCGACCCCGGGCCGTGACACCGGGCCTCGGCCCCCCGTGGCTTTTCTTTTCGTACCGACCAAAGACCGGCCCCTAAGAACCCATGAGAAACTCGAATCCGGTTTCGAGTGGGACTATTTACAAGAAAAAAGGTGACATTTGTTTTGAAGATCCATTTGATTCTAGAGAAATCCAGATTCAATGATTTTAGTTCTCTTTGAAAAAACAGTGGAAAAATAAGTGTTGTACCCAAGCCCCG
>JAQNDB010003630.1:0-28290 GCA_029204045.2 Tillandsia leiboldiana
AGAGAGAAAGAGCGCAACTTGAATGTTTGGAGAGATGTCTTACAATGGAGCTTGGCTGGACACTTATATGTCAGTTTTTCAGTCTCTAGTATTTGTGCGTCTGCTTTTTCGGGGTCTAGAATACTCAAGATTTCGCCTATAGATCTATTGTGTTCTTCAAATCAAATTTGTTTTTTAATATTAATTTTTGTCATGGATGAAATGCTGTGATTTGAAGTGGAGAAGTATGTTGATGGAGAAGGGTGTGTTGAGATTTATCCACAACAAAATTTTGATTGTTATTAAAATCCAACTAAATATTAGTGATAACAAAATAAATTTGACTTACAGATAATCGCTAAATTCAAATACAGAGATCCGGAAGCGCGCGAGGCACTGTCCTACACGCGTATTTCCCTCCTTCGTGCGGAATGAATCGAAAACACCGCCCCAAGATACGACCGGAATTCCTCCTCCTACGGACACGAACGCGGAAGAGGTTGACGGAATTTTTTCAACACCCAAAATGAAATCGACGATAAAATTTTTAAGAAAAGAAAACAAACTTCACTCAGACTCTTTTTCTTTTTTCTCTCTGCAAAAACCTTTTTTATGCTTCACACGACACCGCCACCTCCATATATCTATCTCTATATATATACACGTAAATATATATATATATATATATATATATATATAAATATTATATTCCAACGTTAATTAGAACGTTGCCAACGTTCTAATTAACGTTGGGAGCAAAGAGCGGAGTCAAGTAACGGCGCGAAGCCGCGGCGTGATGCCCGCGAAGCCACGTGACGCCCGCGCGTAACGGGCGCGGGCGTTGCGTGTTAAAAGAAATTAAAATAAAACAAAAATATAATAAATAAAAATTAAATAAAATAAAATAACTTTAAATTTTGAATTTAATCAACAATTCTCCACAAAATTCAAAATCATAAAATAAAACGAACAATTAATTAATAAATCATTGGGTGTTTATACTATGTAATAGGTAAGGTGTCTTTAAGAGACTTGACCTCACTTAGTGTAGATAGTTTCCATCAGAAGGAATCGGAGTGAATCAGGTCTTGAACTACGTCCTTTGACCCTGATTTCAACTACACACACATAGTACAGAAATTTTCCGTCGCGGGTCTGTGCATTAGAGGCCATGCACAATATCTTAATTTTTCATAAGAATTTCTATGGACAGCCCACATCTCATAGTCGCGGCCTTATACGAATATTCTATATAGGTGGTTTCCTCCAGGGATGTGTGTAGAGTCCATCTCGCGGAAATTACCGCCTTGGATCCCATTAAGAGTTATAAACTCAACCTCAACCACTACACAGAGCACTACTCATCATAGGGATGGGATTGAGATGAACTCCTTTAAAAACAGTAGAAAGTACTTTTTGGCCAACCTGACAGCTTGTTTTTACCACATTGAACCTTCTTCAAGGGATCTCCTATCACAAAGGTTGGGTTCCCACTGCAGGAAGGCCCTTTACGGGCAAAGCCCCATCCCCCTCGATGACTCCAGGATTTTAGTCCTATTCAGGTCTTTTGTCAAGCAATCTGCAAGATTCTGATCAGATCTGATAAAACTTAAAGAAACAACATCATGAGAAGTTAGCCATCTAACAGACTTTTGTCTCAATTTAATATGTCTACTAGCTTTAGAATTTACCATTTCTTTTTACAAAAATCAATTGCAGCTCGAGAATCACACCGAATAGAAATAGGTGGAATGGGAGTAGAAATCAAAGGAATTGATGACAAAAGGTTCTTGAGCCACTCGGCTTCAAGACAAGTAGTATCAAGAGCAACTAACTCAGCCTCCATAGTATTCTGGCTATTATAGTTGTGTTGGTGGATTGCCAAGAAACTGCACTACCACCAAGAATAAAAACATAGCCAGAAGTGGATTTAATATCCAAAGAATCAGAAATCCAATTGGCATCGCTGTATCCCTCAATTACAGCAGGATAGCCAATAAAATTAAGAGCAAAAGAAAGAGTACATTTAAGATAACGAAATACTCTTTCCAGAGCAATCCAATGAATCATACTAGGACTACTAGTATATCTACTCAATCTTGATATGGCATAGACAATGTCGGGTCTAGTTCTATTTGTTAGGTACATCAGAGAACCAATAATCTGAGCAAATCTTTCCTGATTCACAGGATTACTAATGTTCTTCACAAGTTGAACACTAGGATCAAAAGAAGTAGAAACAGGAGAGCAATCAGAATAACCAAACTTATCAAGAACCATTTGGGTATAATGAGATTGGGTTAGACAAATAGAATCAGATGATCTAATAATCTTCATCCCTAAAATTACATCTGCTTCACCAAGATCCTTCATCTCAAAATGAGTCGATAAAAAGGATTTAACTTGGTTAATCAGATCAAGATCAGGAGCAAGAATCAGGATGTCATCAACATAGAGGCAAAGAAGGACACAACGATCATCAAATCTTTGAAATAGAGACAGTTGTCATAATCGTTGGTCAGAAATCCATATGAAGCTATAACACTGTCAAATTTCTCATGCCACTGTTTAGGTGCTTGTTTTAGTCCGTATAGAGAGCGAACTAATTTACACACCTTATCCTCTTGACCAGGCACAGAAAAACCTTCAGGTTGAGTCATATAGATTTTTTCTTCAAGATCACCATGAAGAAAAACGGTCTTGACATCCATTTGATGAATCAAAAGTTTATGAATGGATGCTAATGCAAGAAGAATTCGGATAGTAGCAATGCGAGCAACAGGCGCATAAGTGTCAAAATAGTCGACATCAGCTTTTTGTCGAAAACCTTGAGCAACAAGTCGCGCCTTATACTTCTCTACCGATCCGTCAGTCCTAAGTTTCTTTCTAAAGATCCACTTACAGCCTAGGGGTTTACTACCAGGAGGTAAATCAGTGAGAATCCAAGTGTTATTACTGATAATTGATTCTATCTCACTTTTTATAGCCTCATTCCAAAAGGAAGTTTCAGGAGAACTCATTGCTTCTTTATAAGACGAAGGTGTACTTTCAATTAAGAAAGTAAAGAAGTCTTCACCAAAGTTCTTCTCAAAGCGAGTTCTCTTACTTCTCCTTAATTCAGGAATATGGTCAGGTTCTACAGGATCTAAACTATAATGCAAATCAGATGTAGGTATAGATGCATGATCAAAAGTAGACTGATAATCAGGGGCAGATCTAGAGATGCGGGTTTTGAAAGGAAAAATATTTTCAACAGAAAGTTGCATCTCTAGATTCAATCAAAGTATCATTTGAAATTTCAGAAATCTCAGAATTGATCACAAGCAAATCTATAGGTATTACTATCTAAGGAATATCCAATAAAGATAGCATCTATAGTTTTAGGTCCAATCTTCTTTCTTTTGGGTTCAGGAATAGATACCTTAGCCAAGCACCCCCATACTCGGAAGTAACTCAACCTAGGTGCTCTTCCTTTTCAAAAATCATAAGGTGTCTGGGTTCTGATCCTTAGTGGGAATCCTAGTTGATGATGAACACAAGCTGATAAAAGAGCCTCCCCCACAAGTTCTGAGGTACACCAGAACTTAAATCATGGCATTAACCATGTCCAATAGGGTTCGGTTCTTTCTTTCAGCTACACCATTAGATTGAGGTGAGTAAGGAGCAGTTACTTCATGAATTATTCCATGTTCCTCGCAGAATAGGTTTAATTCATTTGAAGTATACTCGTCTCATCTATCAGACCTTAGAATTTTAATCCTCTTATCCAATTGGTTTTCAGCCTCAGCTTTAAAGGCTTTAAACTTATAGAGGACTTCATCTTTGGTCTTCAAGAGATAGGTGTAACAATACTTGGAGTAGTCGTCTATAAAAGTCACAAAGTAGCGACTGCCTCCACGGGTAGGTACCCTATTAGAATCACAGACATCACTATGAATTAGTTCAAGAATTTGGGTATCCCTATAAGGAACAGATTTAAAAGGTTTCCTAGGCTGCTTAGCTTGGATACAAATCTCACACTTAGATTTGGAATCAATCTTGAATTTTGGTAAGAGATTAAGATTGGGTCAATTTCAGAATAGATTTAAGGTTCACATGCCCTAATCTGCCATGCCATACATCACAAGACTCAGTATTTACACAGTAGTAAAGAAGAAGAAGAGACACTGAATAGAAAAAAATTTATTATCAACAAAAGAAATTACATTCAATTTGAATAAGCCCTCAGATACAAAACCTTTTCCAATAAACATTTCTCCCTTAGAAATTACAACTTTATTAGATTCCAGTACAATCTTATAACCTAATTGCACTAATAAGGATCCACTGATCAGGTTCCGTTGGATGTCGGGAGAATGCTGCACATTGTGAAGGATCAGAGTTTTCCAGAAGTTAACTTCAGTTGGACTGTTCCGATCCCCAGCACATTGACAGCTTTTCCATCTCTGACAGTCACACATCCTCCACTTGCGTTCTGATAAGAGAAGAATAGGGACCTATTAGTGCAAACATGGACATTGGCTCCTGAATCTAACCACCAATCTAAATCATGATAGGTAAGGTTAACATTAGGTACAAAGGAGACTGACCTTAAAGTAGAGCTGGAGGGTTCACATCTCAATCATGTTGACCTGAGTTTAGGATGGTTGCTCTGATTGTTTGAGCCTTTCTTAGAGACAACTTTCTCTTTCTTTCGATAAAAACATTTTGAAGCAAAATGGTTGTCCCGACCACATACAAAACAGAAACCATCCCTTTTCTTATATCCACTAGATTGATTGGTGTTGGGTTTATGGTTATAAGTTTTGATTTCGGTTTGGGTTCCTACCCTTAAAGCCTTTACCCTTAGGTTTAAAGTTTGTTACCTTTGGGTTTAGGCTCAAGGCTTTGGTTTGGAATCTCGGTCAGGTTTAAGTTCGATCGGTTGATGGACGGTTTAATCTCCCTAAGTCGGTATTGGTCTTCTATTCTAATAGCTTGGATTACCGATCTAAGATTAAGGGGTTCCCTGGGTACGTCTAAGCCCATGAGCAAATTTGGTCCAGAAAGGGGGTAATTTGTCCAGTAAACATGTGACACCCCCGGAATTTGGATTAGTCCTCTATATAAATGATATAATAGGACTAAATCTCTAACCCGGCTATAGCATTTTGGATGGTAGAAAATTCAAGAGGAACATTAGAGTTAAGCGTGCTAGAGCTAGAGTAGTTCTAGGATGGGTGACCCCCTGGGAAGTGGGGCGTCACAGTTGGTATCAGAGCCATTCACCAGCCGGAAATGTGAGATGAGTCTCGGCTGAGCCAAGGTTATATAGCGGGTAGAGCGAGGCTCCCCGGCTAATGACCGTTGTGAGTGGAGTGCAGCTCCTCACAAGGTCGGCTAAGGCTAGCGAGACGAGTCTCACATCGCCTGGTGCTTGTGGGTGTGCTTGAGCCTGACGTGGACGTCAGGGCTTAAAAGGGGGGAAGAATGTGACACCCCCGGAATTTGGATTAGTCCTCTATATAAATGATATAATAGGACTAAATCTCTAACCCGGCTATAACATTTTGGATGGTAGAAAAATCCAAGAGGAACATTAGAGTTAAGCGTGCTAGAGCTAGAGTAGTTCTAGGATGGGTGACCCCCTGGGAAGTGGGGCGTCACAGTTTTCACTCCAATACAAGGGTGACCGACACTTGCGTCCATACAACGCCTCAAACGGAGCCATCTGAATGCTCGCCTGATAGCTGTTGTTGTACGCAAACTCAACCAAAGATAAGTGTCGGTACCACCCCCCTCCAAAATCCATAACGCACGCTCTCAGCATATCCTCAAGGGTCTGTATAGTGCGCTCAGACTGGCCATCAGTCTGTGGGTGGAATGCAGTGCTGAATCTGAGCTGGGTCCCCAAAGCTGACTGTAAACTCCCCCAGAATCGTGACACAAACCTCGGATCCCGATCTGAAACAATCGACGCAGGTATCCCGTGTAACCTCACTATCTCGTCCAAATACAACTGTGCCAGACGCTCCAATGACCAAGTCATCTGAACAGGCAAGAAATGCGCAGACTTGGTGAGTCTATCAACAATAACCCAAATCGCGTCGGCTCCACTCTGTGCTCTCGGCAGCCCTGTAACAAAGTCCATGGTGATGTGGTCCCATTTCCACTCGGGAATTGGAAGACTTTGCAACTTGCCAGCAGGAACCCGGTGCTCTGCTTTCACTTGCTGGCAAGTTAAACAGTGAGCCACAAATCTTCCAACGTCCCGCTTCATTCCGGACCACCAAAAATGTGTCTTGAGGTCCTTATACATCTTAGTACCACCAGGATGAATGGTATAAGGTGTATAATGAGCCTCACCCAAAATCTGGTCTCTGATCTCTGAATCCGAAGGCACACACACTCGGTCCCTGTACCGAAGTACTCCCGAGCTATCCACTGTAAAATCCCCTATAAGATCTGCCTGAATCTGTGACCTAATCCTCTCCAAGTGGGGGTCCTCACTCTGTGTCTCCCTAATCCTGTCCAACAGAGTGGGCTGCAAGACCATAGACATCAGTCTAGCAGAGACCCCAGGGGATACAACCTCAATCTGGAGTCGCCTCAACTGCTCAATCAACGGGGCCTGCTGCGTGACCAACATGCTCAAGCTCTGCACTGACCTCCGACTCAAAGCATCTGCTACCACATTGGCCTTGCCGGGATGATAGAGGATACTCACATCGTAATCCTTCAGTAACTCCAACCACCGGCGTTGCCTCAGGTTCAGCTCCTTTTGAGTAAACAGATACTTTAAGCTCTTATGATCCGTGTAGATCTCACAATGCTCCCCGTAGAGGTAATGCCGCCACAGCTTCAATGCGAACACCACAGCTGCCAGCTCTAAATCATGAGTAGGGTAATTCTTCTCATAATCCTTTAGTTGCCGTGAAGCATAAGCAATTACCCTCCCATGCTGCATCAAGACACAACCCAAACCGTTGTGCGAGGCGTCACTGTAAATCACGTAGCCATCACCCATCACTGGCAGTGTAAGAACTGGTGCTGAAATCAGTCTCCTCTTCAGTTCCTCAAAACTTCGCTGACACTGCTCAGTCCAAATGAACCTCATCCCCTTCCTAGTCAAACAGGTCAGGGGAGTAGAGAGCTTCGCAAAGCCCTCTACGAACCGACGGTAGTAGCCTGCCAAGCCCAGAAAGCTCCGGACCTCAGTCACCGTCGTCGGTCTCGGCCAATCCCGAACTGTATCAATCTTCGTCGGGTCAACTGCTACTCCTGCGGCTGATACCAAGTGGCCCAAGAATGCAACCTCCCGAAGCCAAAACTCGCACTTCTTAAGCTTGGCATACAGCTTCTTCTCACGTAGAAGCTGCAGCACTATCCTCAAGTGCTCCTCATGATCCACATCGCTCCGGGAGTAAATCAAGATATCATCAATGAACACAACCACAAACAAGTCTAAGTACGGCTGAAATACCCGGTTCATCAAATCCATGAAAGCAGCTGGGGCATTAGTCAAACCAAACGGCATAACCGTAAACTCATAATGCCCATACCGGGATCGAAAAGCCGTCTTAGGGATGTCCTCGGCCCTCACCCTCAACTGGTGGTAACCTGACTGAAGATCAATCTTCGAAAACACTGTGGCTCCCTGCAACTGATCAAATAAATCATCTATCCGTGGAAGAGGGTACTTGTTCCGGATGGTCACTTTATTCAACTCCCGATAATCCACACACAAACGAAGCGACCCATCCTTCTTCTTCACAAATAAAACCGGCGCTCCCCACGGAGAAACACTAGGCCTGACAAAGCCCCTATCCATAAGATCCTGAAGCTGGGCCTTCAACTCTCTCACTCGGCAGGTGCCATCCTATACGGCGCCTTCGAGATTGGTGCGGTTCCCGGTACCACATCAATCACAAACTCCACCTCCCTCTCCGGCGGCATCGTCGTCAACTCAGGGGGAAACACATCTGGGAACTCGCGGACAACAGGAATATCCTCGAGTCCCAGTGCCGCCGTAGGCACCTCCACAATCGTCGCTAAGAAAGCGGTGCAGCCCCTACTAATCATCCGCCTAGCCCTCGCCGAAGAAACAGTCATCGCAAAGAAGGTGCTCTGGCAGCCTCTGAAGACAAACTCCTCCTGTCCAGGCTCGCGGAGGGTCACCGTCCTCTCTCTGCAGTCTATAACAGCATAGTACCTCGACAACCAATCCATACCTAGCACGACGTCGAAATCCTGGAGCTGCCGCAAGACAAGCAAGTCTGCCGGCAAAATCCAGGATCCCAACTGCACAGGGCAATCCCTACAATACTCCTCGACATGCAAGACATGATCTGGTATCTGAACCTCTAATGCATGCGATAAAGAAACTACCTCTATACCATGAAGGGATGCAAATGCTCTACTGATAAAAGAATGTGATGCACCGGTATCAAAGAGAGTACGAGTACGAACTGCAGAAATCAAAATAATACCTGCGACGACATGCTCTGCCGCTGTAGCATCCTCTACCTGAGCGGCATAGACTCGACCGCCTCGGCGCCGGGGGATGTCGCTCTGGCTGTCGCGAGGACGATGGAGCAAAATCTGGCCTACCGGAGGTCGCCGAAGGTCCTGCTGACTGACGAGGAACGAAGGATGCAGAAGCTGATGAAGGAGCTGGGTAACCTGCCCTGGGGCACGCCCTCGCGAAGTGACCGGTCTGCCCGCAACGGAAGCAGCGGTCCCGACCCTGCGGGCACTGGGCTGGTGAGTGCGGTCCTCCACAGATGATACAACGGTCGGGGCGCGGCTGCCGCGAAGTCTGCTGCTGCTGCGAAGACTGCTGCTGCTGTGAAGACTGCTGCTGTCGAGGCGGTCGACGCTGCTGCTGCTGCTGGAACTGACGAGATCCCCCGGATCTCTGCCGCCCCTGATACCCCCGTCCCTGAGAGTGGAAACGGGGTGGTCTCGGGGGTCCCTGTCTGCTCGACTGCCCCTCCTCAAACTGCGCGGGGCGCTTCGCCCCAGGAGTCACAACGGGGGCTGGAGTCACCTCTGCCATCACGGCCTCACCACCCTCCACATAAAGTGCCTGCTCCATCGAGGCCTCTAAAGTCTGTAATCTGAGGGAGCGGACCAACTGATAAATGTCCCGACGCAACCCTCTCTCGAACATGTAGATCCGGTGGGTCTCATCTCTGGCCACGTGGGGCATACTAGCCAACAGCCGATTGAAATCGGCTATGTACGCATGTACGGGCCTATCTCCCTGGCGGAGATTCCTCAGCTGCTCCTCCAAGCTCTGTCGAACACTCTCGGGAAAGAAGGCCCCAAGAAGCATACCGCGAAACTCTGCCCAAGAGATAAACTGGGTCCCAGGCGGACCTGCGGGTCGCACACGCCGCCACCATGCCTCGGCGTTGCTCTCCAGAAAATGAGTAGCCAACAGAACTCGAAACCTCTCATCAATAAAAAGGCTCTCGAAATGGCGCTCCATAGCTGTAACCCAAGACTCAGCCGCCCACGGCTCAGCACTCATGCCCGAAAAGCGGGGTGGATCGAACTTGCGAAACCTCAACAAAAGACCCACCAAAACCTGCTGCTCTGCCAAAGTCAAAGATCCCGTCGTCCCAGACGGTGGCCTACTGGAAACAGGCTCAGCCGGAACTGCTGGTGCAGGCTGCACAACGGGGGGTGCCACAACAGGGGATGAAGGCACCGGTGAACTCTCAGGGGGTACCACCGCCGGCTGCGCTCTCTGCTCCAACAAGAGCGTCAACCGACTCACAGCCTCCTCCTGGCGTCGAGACGCCTCAGCCAACTGTGCCACCTGGGCACGGAGCTCCAAAACCTCGCTCTGCTGTCCCTGCTCCGAGTCCTCCTGCTCGGGCTCAGAGGACGAAGGCTGCGAACGCGTCACCATCGAGCGTCGAGGAGGCATCCCCACCTGAGGGACAAGGCAAACAATCAGAACCCAAATCATCTCTCGACCCAATCTAGCGAAAGTCAGAGGGCATGTCCCCCTTCCCGAAGTACTATGTTGTCTGCAGCCAACATAGTTGCCACCGAAGGAAGACATGTCGATCGCTCACCCCGAACCACTCGGGAGAGTTAGAAATCCAATCAGGACTCTCGCTAAAATCACGGCTCTCACGCGAGTCATCCTAGGGTCCAACCACAAGCCTAGGGTTCCTAAGTCCTCCAAGACCTACATCCTAGGCTCTGATACCACTCTAATCTGTCACGCCCCGGGGCGATACTGCGCCCCGGCTCGCCAACAGATCCGCCGCCCGTACGGGAAGCCCCGTATAGGCGCAGCGACTAACCTGCAAAGAAACATCTACACTAGCAGATATCAGAGCTGAAAGAGAAAAGCTGGAATAAAATACATAAGTAAAACTACAACTCTCAAATATACAGACCAACCTCACCAGAATACAGGAGTCTCTCATAAAAGCAGGAAAGGAAGGTACAACTCAAAACCTCACTGCAAAAGTCACTCGACATAACACACACCAAAATGGAACTGGGGTACATCTACTCACACACAGAAGACGACAGGAGGGGATCTATCTCGCGACGCCCTTACCTCGGTCAGAAGGAGCTGGATCAGCAACAGGAGCTGCAGGAACTGGAGCAGAAGTCCCTGGGGAGAAAACACCACGACGGGTGTGAGAACTACATCCCACAGTAGTTCTCAGTGGGTGCCGCCAACAAGCCCGACGGTCTGCCCACTAAGTGTGGTGACCAGGATCCTTGCAGGGCTTTTGCAGTGTAACCAGCAGCTTCTGGAAGCCTACGCGGCATGTCGGCGGTGTTCGTGCGCCAATTTGGACACAAGTGATGGACTCGGGGCTTAAATTGGATCACGCGGGTAACCGGAAGACCCCGTCGGATGTTTAGAGGTGTCTTCGCGCAAATTGGATATCAAATTTGGACTCGACGCGAAAAACGGATTAATTTTACCTTTCCGGGAGCCTTCGGCAAATTTTAGGATTGGAATTGGGCGAATCGGACGCCGGATTTGGAATCAGCGCGCGAAAACGGTCAAGATGGACTATTTACTTGTATTTTTGGTGCTCGGGTACTGTTCACTGGCCGGAACAGTAACTCCGGCGATCGCCGGCGGCCGGCGGCGGCGGCGGGCAGCGCCGGCGGCGGCGGCGCGGCCTCGGGCAGGCGGCACAGCGGCCGCACGCGGCGCGGGCAGGGCGCGGCGGCCTCGGGCAGGCGCGCGGTCCACGGCCCGGGCGTGCACCGTGGAGGTGCCACGTGGCGGATGGTGGTTGGGCGGCTCACAGCGTGCGGTCCGCGGAGTTTCGCGGGTGCACGGTGGACCGACGGACACGTGGCGGCTGTTGATTGGTGCGGCGTTGTGCGCGCGGTCCACGCAATGGGTGGAGCAGGTGCCGTACGCGACGTGCGGGCTGGTGCGACGTGCGCGGTGCACGGGCGGTGCACGGTGGTTGGGGCCACGTGGCGCTCTGCCATTGGCGGTTGCACGTGCTCCGGGCGCAGCGAAACATTTTGGGGACTTGTTGGGAATTTTTGCAAAAGATTTTTCTGGTTTTCCCTTAAGTTGCATCCCGAGGGCTCTTCAAGGGGGATTTTCGACCCCTTCGAGCTCTCAGCTCGAAGGGTGATGAGAAGGAGAAATCTTCTCCTTGAAGTGAAGATTACACCCGCCAAGTTTCAGAATTTTAGAAGGCTCGAATCCCGAGGTTTTGGATTTTACGGCGCGGCGCGACGTTGCATTTCCTGTGTTCTTCTTCGGCGCAGCAGCGGTGTTTTAGCTCCTCTGGTCTACCCCGAGCTCCTTTTTCTGTGATTTTTGCGCCGTTGGCTTCACGACAGGTAGGGCTTCATCTTTCATTTTAATCGCGCATTCTGATTTTAACTCCTTGGCACGGATCCCGAGGCATTAATGTGAACCCTTTTTCTGTGAGGATTGTGAGGACAGCATCGGAGTATTTTGGCCATATCTTCGCGCTCGAGTATCAGACGAAGACGAGCTTATACAACTTTTTCATCTATGGATCACAAGGAACGCGCTCGTATTTTTTTTGGAATTTCTTGAGATTTATTTCGTGGTGAAAATCACTGTTTTCTCAGTGTACAGTGCGCAGTATTTTTCCACAGTTTGTTGTTTGGTTCACCACCTTGCCGAATTTATATCTTGTCTTACCGAACTCAGATTGGGACGTGCAAGCTACCGTTGCGAAGCTATCGACGCGAGGATCGCTGTGGTATTTTTCTGGGAATTTTCTGGGCACTTTCTGCAGGTGAAATTTTAGCAGTTTTGGGACAGATATTGTATGTGATTATAAGAGCATTATTTGGGAGTCTAAGTGTGTTTAGTGGATTTTGTATTGTACCAGGAGTGTTACGGGTGTGCTGAACTTGTTGGAGCAAGGGTTTGGAATTTCTGGTATTTTCAGCTGTACGGGACCGGACAGTTCGCACTTCAGGTGGGTGGTTGCTACATCCCTCTTTTCTGATACACCCACTAGGAATATTAGAGAGAACCTCTTTATTGGACATATTGAATGACAATTTAATGGACATGCATCCTTAATTAATAAAATGGTGAGCCTATTATATGAAAAATGCTATAGTGGGAGTCTGATAGTCATTGGAACATATACATGCTTAGGGGAATATTATTGTCATTTAACTTAGCATGGGGGGGATTTACTTTTATGTTGGGATATTATGATGTGTGTTGCGGGAGGACACCACTTGAGGATATTTTTGGACAGGCATAGGGGATGGTTTATATGAGGGGGATTAGCAGATTATGGACAGGTGTGGTCGGATTATGATTTTAGCATGATGATTATACCCAGGTGAAGCTATTAATTGTTACGCTGGTCGAACCACTATTTGTCACAAGTTTCTCCTATCTCTCTTGAGGACATAGCCTGGCTTATTTGGACATTTTGTAGGGCCATTTCTTGTCGCCACACTTTATGTGGGATTTGATTTAGAAGAAACATATTTCCTTCTTCACCCCCTATTCTTTAGTCAGGTGACTATGTGTTGCTCGGGTTTGAGCAGGGGATTGGCATTGTGTAGCCGGGGCTTAGATTTTAGCCTCTGGGGTATTATGGTTACCGCGGATAGTAGGCGGGGGACCAGATGCCATATGTGGGACATGTTTGTGATCCTGGGTGTTGTTGTGAAACCCTACTTTTAATTACCCTCTAGGAATTGGAGTAGCTTCTATGATTAGAAGGCTGATTAGTAAATTGTGGGCTTTGGGCATGCATTTTAGACAGGCACAGGCTATCTTTATTTACTACTCTTATACTTGTATCAGCATGCTTTAGCAAGGTAAAAACTTCTCGACTTCTCTTTTATATTATATCATCATGGGACATTTGCATGCTTGTATGGTCACCTTGATAGGCCATCTTTTTCTGCTACACTATCATGCTGGAACTGACATAGGAGAAACCATTTTTGTTATTCTTTTCTCCTTTCATTTGAGGCTCAGGGTATTTGCAGCTCGTGCGCGAGCAGGTGGATAGGATAGTGTAGTCAGGTTCTCGGTTTTGGGACAGGCAGGGTATTGCGGCAACCGCGGACATTGGGCGGTTGACCGGAGGTTTCTTATGCATCAGATTGGGTATCAGGTCTCTTGTGGATGGATTTCCCACGGTTTGTCTATCTTGCATCGGGTTGAGATCGGGTCTTTCTTTAGTGGATGGGTTTTTCCCACTTTGATCATAGTCCTGACCCAGTCCTGCTATTATGAGACAGTGGTTACAGAGATGCTTGTTATAGTGATACTTTACTCGTGTGGGTCGCTCCCCTCGAGTGCCACTCCGGAGTAGGCTTTCCGCGGTGCAGAGCGCCGGGCACCATGCTGGGTTTTGAGTCCTTGGGACTCCTTTGCTTCGGTGTTATGCGTAGGCTGGCATACCCGTCGCGGCAGAGCAGGCAGTACCAGTGTTTACTGGTGGTCAGATTGGGTTATTCTGGCAGACATTTATTTTCTGATGCATACATTTAGCTATTCTATTAGCTCGGCATTTTAGAGGCATTCTAGTGGTAGCTTTTCATCAGGAGTCTCATTCTTTTTGCATACCGCCTTTGTTTTCCTTTGCCTCTGGTTGACCTAGTGGGCGTGTCAGAGTTTGAGGTTTTACCCACTAGGGGAGGCTACTGGTTTACTAGTAGTTCTCACCCCCATTCTTCTTTCCTCTTTTTCTTCTCCCTTGTTTTGCAGAGTCTTCTGCGGGTGCTACTGGACTTTCAGTGGCGGGTCGAGGAGAGAGGACGGCTGAGTAGATAGATCTCGAGGCAGGATGAGCGTGTTAGCTGGACTATTGGGGTACCCAGGTTTTCCTCAGACGGTTGTACTTTCACTTTTGGGACTGGCTTTTGCCAGCAGGTTGTATTTATTATTTGTGAGCTGGGAGAGACTGATGTATCATTTATACTGATGTATTGTATTTTATTTCCAGCTTCAGTCTGGGATGTATTAGTTTTAGTTCAGCTCTGTTTTTATTGCTCTTTTATTATATCTTTTATATCTGAGCAGGTTGTTGGCGCTTCGTGTACACGGAAAATACCGTGTGCACGGCGGATCTGTGGACGGGCCCGGGTTCTGGTTTACACCCGGGGCGTGACAGATTAAGTTGGTATCAGAGCTTAGGGATAGGTCAGTTGGGACTTAGGAAACCCTAGGCTTATGGCGGACCCTAGGATGTTAGGGCGTGAGAGACGCGACATTTAGCGGAAGTCGGTGATTTGGTTTTGACTCTTCCTGTGAGTGAAGAGGGATCGACATACCCTATTTTTGTGGGACAGTTATGTTGGCTGCAGACAACATAAAGTTGCAAAAATAGGAGGATGTCTTTGACTTTCACTAGATTGGGTCGAGTGTTTGGGATGTGTTGATTTGCGGTTTGTCGTGGCGAGCGGTGTCTCCCCGACGTTGGGCCCTGACCCGGGTGCACTTTGGTGCAGTAGTTGGGTCTGAGCTAGTTGTTTCAGGCCGGATACCAATTTGGAGTCAGAGAGCTCCGGACCCTGATGACAGGATTGTCAGAGGCCTGTCAGCGGCAGAGTGAACGAGCATATGGTTTTGTGACACAGTTGTCAGAGCGGCGGGCAGCTCGACAGTGCTTCCTTCTGAGACCACCCGATTGCAGCATCCTCAAGGGCGGGGATTTCTGTGGTATTGATGGAGTGAGTAGCCCTTCGTGCCGATGTTTAGCGACGAGGCGCCGAGGCAGGGTGGATAGTTGACAGCTGATGAGCTATGGGACACCGTTGATCAGTTGAGCCAGTTTCGGCAGATAAACCATCCCGATTCATAGGATTAAGTTTGGAGCCTCTTGGGGTAGAATCGTGGCTGGTAGAGATGGAGAGACTACTTGACAGCCTCCTTGTGTTAAAGGGTTTACGCAGTTGTCAAACTGCGCGCTCTATGATTTGGGGGACATGGCGCATAGGATATGCGTGACTGTGAGTGGACTGCGTCAGGATACCTTTCAGGTTATTTGATTTCCCCCGTTTTGGATTTTGGATGCCTCGATGGAGTAGGCATTGTGTATGGAGCATAGTGTTACAGTTCCTTTGGATAGGGGTCTGCCGCCAGAGGCGAGTCTTGGATATAGGCGCTTGGCGCTAGGTGTTGGAGGATAGATCGGCCAGCAGAGACATTCTCGTTTTCCCTTCCGGGATGGTGGATATCCTTGTGGATGGATTATGTAAAGCTTACCCCCGGGGGATGTTACCCTGTGTGTTTGATAACTGGCATGTTTAGGGGTGCATTATATGTGTTTGAGGGGTGAGCTTAGTAAGGATAATTGTATAAGGAATTACATGAATCATTTGTGCTTGGTCGTGTGACGATGATATTCAGGTGGATTTCTGAGACGTCAGGGGTTGGGTAGACCCCGATGACAGCAACAGCCCTTTTTTTTTTTTATCAGAGTGGCGCAGCGGTAGCGTGGATTGGCTGTCTGCGAGAGACCACGTTCGGCACCTCCGTGTGAGCATGGACAGAGGTCGTGCTCCCCTTTGTGATTGGTCTAGATATTTTGGCAGGCTGAGCGACGACCACTTGCATCGAGCGGATGAATCTGTGCTGCCCGGTTGGAGGGCGCCACGGTAGTGGATTGAGTTGTCGCAGGTATGATTTCATCACAGCAGTCGGAGCTAGAGCATGTTGCGTTCCTGCATGGACTAGAGGTAGAGTCGTTACCACATGCACTTGAGGTACAGGTTACTGTTGGCATTGTGTAGGTGGGGGAGGCTTGTGGATTATGTCCAGCTGCAGTAGAGGCCGTGAGTTATGCCGGCAGACATATTGGTATTTGTGGCAGCTTGGTGTTTGACCCAGTGCTTGGGATTGGTTGGCGTAGTGCCACAGGATGTTTGACTGCTGAGATAAAGGACTTTGATTCTCTCCAAAGCGGATAATGGAAGGCATTTTGTTGTTGAGACTGTTTGAGCACACCAGTTACGGCGACAGAGTGAGAGGTGCCTACGGCGGCAGCGGGACTTAAGGATACCCCTATTGCTCGTGAGATCCCGGGTGTGAGTCCATTTGAGCCGATGATTATGCCGCCGGAAGGGAGATTAAGAGTGTGATTAACGTGGTTTTGGAAACCGCGCGAACTTCATAGCACCTCGTTGGATATCGCCTTAGAGCTGCGAGAGTTGATGTCTTAGGTGCGTGGATTTGATGGATGGAGGGTCTGTTTGACCTAGTGTCACGTCGTTGATACACGACGGTGAGAGCCCTTTGTGATTGGAGCCCAGTCAGGTCCAGGTATTATTTAGGGCCTTTTGATGGAGTTCTGCCCCGGCAGTCGGTCGATTGTGATGCCTGCACCAGTTTGGATTTTCAGTTGAGTGTTTCGCCAAGATGGCGTTCAAGAGACGCTAGGGGCATTACGAGTACAGTGAAGCCAATGGAATGACTAATGCCTTGTTGCCTTTAAGATTGAGGAATTCTGTATTCCAGCGGGACCTGAACGGATTGATAGCGGCATTCTCTGGGGATATTTTGGTTTTATCCCCTTCCCGAATGATTTAGAGCTTGTGAAGCTTGGTGGATGCTGTGGTAAAGTCTGTGAGGAAGAAGCTGTATGTCAAGTCGTTGTGGTACAAGTTTTAGCTTCGAGAGCATATCTTCCTGGATTACTTATTTTAGCCATAGGGGCGGCTGTGGAAATCCGGCCAAAATGGATGCTATTTAAGACTGGTCGAGACCGACGGTTATTGTTGGGGTGAGGAGCTTTTGGACCGGATAGTGCCAGCTGAGCTTGACGAGCGGATGATGAGATTGGTACCAGCACCGATTTTAACCTAGTCAGTAGTGGGAGATGGGTTTGTGAGTTATAGTGATACCTCCCACTGTGGCTGTAGAGCTACCATTGAATTTTGTTGAGCATCCAGTATCACCCCGACTGAGCCACTGTGGTGGCGGATACCTGGAGCAGAAGGGCTTTTGAGAGTTGAGTTTGACGGTTCCATAGCTGGTGCTGTGTGGGGCCATTCTGGTGTTCAGTGTTTGAGTTTGTGTCCCAGAGGATCCCTTTTGATGAGAGGCCGCGGCTGAGCAATCCACTTGGATGGTTGAGTTTTGAGGGCGACCGAGTGTGAGCCCCTACTTGTTAGGGCCCCTTTTCTGTGCTGGTGTTTTTGTGGATGTGTCTCGGATCACTTTGGTTGAGTTGGCTCTTGGGAGTGATTTTAGAGCGTGTTGCTCGGGCTGTTCGTTCCTTTCCCCCAATCTTTTGTTGGAGTTTTGAGGTTTTTCTGCGTCTCAGCTCTGGAGGGTTATGCTTTGGACCCCTCGCCCGTGACTGACTCGTTCCTTTTGAGGTCTGTGAGAGTTTGGGGTACGAGGGACGTCCGTTGCGAATTCCGGCTCGTGAGGTGAGGGAATTGCGCAATCGGGCTTTGCCGTTCTGGTTATTGTTGATGTTGTTGGTGAGGAGGAATCACGGGGAGTGATAGGTGACTTGGAAGCTGGAGACGGCGGTGTTGAGTTTTGACCCCTGGTTTCTGAGACTCCTTGGGAGTTGCTTTAGTTTCGAGGACGAAACTTTCTTTTAGTGGGGGAGGATGTGGTGACCCGGATCCTTGCAGGGCTTTTGCAGTGTAACCAGCAGCTTCTGGAAGCCTACGCGGCATGTCGGCGGTGTTCGTGCGCCAATTTGGACACAAGTGATGGACTCGGGGCTTAAATTGGATCACGCGGGTAACCGGAAGACCCCGTCGGATGTTTAGAGGTGTCTTCGCGCAAATTGGATATCAAATTTGGACTCGACGCGAAAAACGGATTAATTTTACCTTTCCGGGAGCCTTCGGCAAATTTTAGGATTGGAATTGGGCGAATCGGACGCCGGATTTGGAATCAGCGCGCGAAAACGGTCAAGATGGACTATTTACTTGTATTTTTGGTGCTCGGGTACTGTTCACTGGCCGGAAACAGTAACTCCGGCGATCGCCGGCGGCCGGCGGCGGCGGCGGGCAGCGCCGGCGGGAGGCGGCGCGGCCTCGGGCAGGCGGCACAGCGGCCGCACGCGGCGCGGGCAGGGCGCGGGCAGCGCGCGGCGGCCTCGGGCAGGCGCGCGGTCCACGGCCCGGGCGTGCACCGTGGCGGTGCCACGTGGCGGATGGTGTTGGGCGCTCACAAGCGCGCGGTCCACGGAGTTTCGCGGGTGCACGGTGGACAGACGGACACGTGGCGGCTGTTGATTGGTGCGGCGTTGTGCGCGCGGTCCACGCAATGGGTGGAGCAGGTGCCGTACGCGACGTGCGGGCTGGTGCGGCGTGCGCGGTGCACGGGCGGTGCACGGTGGTTGGGGCCACGTGGCGCTCTGCTAGTGGCGGGCGCACGTGCTCCGGGCACAGCGAAAAATTTAGGGGACTTGTTGGGAATTTTTGCAAAAGACTTTTCTGGTTTTCCCTTAAGTTGCATCCCGAGGGCTCTTCAAGGGGGATTTTCGACCCCTTCGAGCTCTCAGCTCGAAGGGTGATGAGAAGGAGAAATCTTCTCCATGAAGTGAAGATTACACCCGCCAAGTTTCAGAATTTTAGAAGGCTCGAATCCCGAGGTTTTGGATTTTACGGCGCGGCGCGATGTTGCATTTCCTGTGTTCTTCTTCGGCGCAGCAGCGGCGTTTTAGCTCCGCTGGTCTACCCCGAGCTCCTTTTTCTATGATTTTTGCCCCGTTGGCTTCACGACAGGTAGGGCTTCATCTTTAAATTTGATCGCACATTCCGATTTTAACTCGTTGGCACGGATCCCGAGGCATTAATGTGAACCCTTTTTCTGTGAGGATTGTGAGGACAGCATCGGAGTATTTTGGCCATATCTTCGCGCTTGAGTGTCAGACGAAGACGAGCTTATACAACTTTTTCATCTACGGATCACAAGGAACGCGCTCGTATTTTTCTTGGAATTTCTTGAGATTTATTTCGTGGTGAAAATCACTGTTTTCTCAGTGTACAGTGCGCAGTCTTTTTCCACAGTTTGTTGTTTGGTTCACCACCTTGCCGAATTTATATCTTGTCTTACCGAACTCAGATTGGGACCTGCAAGCTACCGTTGCGAAGCTATCGACGCGAGGATCGCTGTGGTATTTTTCTGAGAATTTTCTGGGCACTTTCTGCAGGTGAAAATTTAGCAGTTTTGGGACAGATATTGTATGTGATTATAAGAGCATTATTTGGGAGTCTAAGTGTGTTTAGTGGATTTTGTATTGTACCAGGAGTGTTACGGGTGTGCTGAACTTGTTGGAGCAAGGGTTTGGAATTTCTGGTATTTTCAGCTGTACGGGACCGGACAGTTCGCACTTCAGGTGGGTGGCTGCTATATCCCTCTTTTCTGATACACCCACTAGGAATATCAGAGAGAACCTCTTTATTGGACATATTGAATGACAATTTAATGAACATGCATCCTTAATTAATAAAATGGTGAGCCTATCATATGAAAAATGCTATAGTGGGAGTCTGACAGTCATTGGAACATATACATGCTTAGGGGAATATTATTGTCATTTAACTTAGCATGGGGGGATTTACTTTTATGTTGGGATATTATGATGTGTGTTGCGGGAGGACACCACTTGAGGATATTTTTGGACAGGCATAGGGGGTGGTTTATATGAGAGTGATTAGCAGATTATGGACAGGTGTGGTCGGATTATGATTTTAGCATGATGATTATACCCAGGTGAAGCTATTAATTGTTACGCTGGTCTAACCACTATTTGTCACAAGTTTCTCCTATCTCTCTTGAGGACATAGGCTGGCTTATTTGGACATTTTGTAGGGCCATTTCTTGTCGCCACACTTTATGTGGGATTTGATTTAGAAGAAACATATTTCCTTCTTCACCCCCTATTCTTTAGTCAGGTGACTATGTGTTGCTCGGGTTGGAGCAGGGGATTGGCATTGTGTAGCCGGGGCTTAGATTTTAGCCTCTGGGGTATTATGGTTACCGCGGATAGTAGGCGGGGGACCAGATGTCATATGTGGGACATGTTTGTGATCCTGGGTGTTGTTGTGAAACCCTACTTTTAATTACCCTCTAGGCATTGGAGTAGCTTCTATGATTAGAAGGCTGATTAGTAAATTGTGGGCTTTGGGCATGCATTTTAGACAGGCACAGGCTATCTTTTATTTACTACTCTTATACTTTTATCAGCATGCTTTAGCAAGGTAAAAACTTCTCGACTTCTCTTTTATATTATATCATCTTGGGACATTTGCATGCTTGTATGGTCACCTAGATAGGCCATCTTTTTCTGCTACACTATCATGCTGGAACTGACATAGGAGAAACCATTTTTGTTATTCTTTTCTCCTTTCATTTGAGGCTCAGGGTATTTGCAGCTCGTGCGCGAGCAGGTGGATAGGATAGTGTAGTCAGGTTCTCGGTTTTGGGACAGGCAGGGTATTGCGGCAACCGCGGACATTGGGTGGTTGACCGGAGGTTTCTTATGCATCAGATTGGGTATCAGGTCTCTTGTGGATGGATTTCCCACGGTTTGTCTATCTTGCATCGGGTTGAGATCGGGTCTTTCTTTAGTGGATGGGTTTTCCCACTTTGATCATAGTCATGATCCAGTCCTGCTATTATGAGACAGTGGTTACAGAGATGCTTGTTACAGTGATACTTTACTCGTGTGGGTCGCTCCCCTCGAGTGCCACTCCGGAGTAGGCTTTCCACGGTGCAGAGCGCCGGGCACCATGCTGGGTTTTGAGTCCTTGGGACTCCTTTGCTTCGGTGTTATGCGTAGGCTGGCATACCCGTCGCGGCAGAGCAGGCAGTATCAGTGTTTACTGGTGGTCAGATTGGGTTATTCTGGCAGACATTTATTTTCTGATGCATACATTTAGCTATTCTATTAGCTCGGCATTTTAGAGGCATTCTAGTGGTAGCTTTTCATCAGGAGTCTCATTCTTTTTGCATACCGCCTTTGTTTTCCTTTGCCTCTGGTTGACCTAGTGGGCGTGTCAGAGTTTGAGGTTTTACCCACTAGGGGAGGCTACTGGTTTACTAGTAGTTCTCACCCCCATTCTTCTTTCCTCTTTTTCTTCTCCCTTGTTTTGCAGAGTCTTCTGCGGGTGCTACTGGACTTTCAGTGGCGGGTCGAGGAGAGAGGACGGCTGAGTAGATAGATCTCGAGGCAGGATGAGCGTGTTAGCTGGACTATTGGGGTACCCAGGTTTTCCTCAGACGGTTGTACTTTCACTTTTGGGACTGGCTTTTGCCAGCAGGTTGTATTTATTATTTGTGAGCTGGGAGAGACTGATGTATCATTTATACTGATGTATTGTATTTTATTTCCAGCTTCAGTCTGAGATGTATTAGTTTTAGTTCAGCTCTGTTTTTATTGCTCTTTTATTATATCTTTTATATCTGAGCAGGTTGTTGGCGCTTCGTGTACACGGGAAATACCGTGTGCACGGCGGATCTGTGGACGGGCCCGGGTTCTGGTTTACACCCGGGGCGTGACAAGTGTTGCTCTCAAGAGTTTTATAAAAAGATCGGTCGTAGCTCCCACGTTTTTGAGAAACCCTAAGTGTCTATTTATAGTTTAGAAACCTTTGGAAAGAGATAAGAATAAAAAACATACCTTATCTGGAAATTTTCAGGACGGCGATCCAGATCGGATTTACTGCGATCCGGATCGTCGTAACGAGATTGACGATTCCAGAAATACCATGGTTCGGGATCCGGATCGCATTGCCCGATCTGGATCGTTCATACAAATCAGAAAACTTAACATTCGGGATCCGGATCGGAAATTGCATGGATCCGGATCGAAGTCTTGTATGAAGCAACAACCTTCGGGATCCGGATCGTTGGCTCTGATCCGGATCCTGAACAAGTCCGAACACCAGTTTTTGATTATTAAGCAATTAAAAATTCATCCAAGTGTTTCTACACTATAAGAAAGTATTCGGATCACCACAATTATTTAGTTAAACATACCTGATCCTTTTGAATACTTTCTTCTTGAGATTGATGTAACTGATCCACAATTCTTCAACTTCAATCTTCAAGACTCAAGACACTGAGTGTCAACTTGAGCTCTTGTTGAATCTTCTCTAAGTCTTTGATTGCTGATTGACAATTTGATCCCTTTAAGACTCCGACTCAACTCACTGACTTGACTCACGAAATATGCCAATACCAAAAATGCCGTAACAATCTCCCCCTTTGGCAATTTCGTGACAAAACCCAAAAATACATAAAAGCTCAAAACACTCATCTTAAACCAAAAAATTGAAACTCAATGTCATCACCAAAACATTGATTTTCTTTGCGTGAAAGATCCAATAAATACAAAATTACATTTGAACCAAACAGTCCTAGAACATACTCTATGACTTAGGACTTGGAGTCTTAAAGTGATGTAATTCCTGCAAAACCAAAACTCCAAACAAAATCAAACGTTAGTCGTTAGAAATTAGAATCCTACATTTGATCCGTCTTCCTTTTGGTTCTTTTGTTTTTTCTTTGTCTCCCCCTATCTTGAGCATCTCTAACATGTTCTCCATGTTCTCCCCCTTTGTGATACGATCATCATTTTCCGTTCTCCCCCTATCTCGATGATCTCATCTCTGCCTCCCCCTATTTCTCTTCTCCCCCTTTTTGTCACAAATTGTCAAACAGTGAACATACTAGACAAAAGGAAATCACTAACAGCATTAGTTCATAGAGAAAGAGAGATAAAAGCTCAGTTCCGGTATATAACAAAAATGCAGATTGCGTACCTGTACCAGAAAGCAAAAATCAAATAATTTCTTGAAACAAATCCAGATTTTGGAATCTTTTCAAATACCTATTTGTATTCCATCAAGAAATCCATTTAAGTGCTTTGAAAAACAATGAATTCACATAGATGCCATTCAATCCAATTAATTTCACGAAATTAAAAAGATTTACTCCAAAATCATGAAAAATAAAGGTAAAACATTATAAACCGTTTTTCATGTTATATTCATCAAACACAAGTCATCAAAAATAATCTTGAGATCCAAACTCTATCAAGATGTAACGGATTTACAAAGATGACTTACGGAGATTTCCAAATGACATCAATTCTGAATTTTTATCCTTTCAAATTTGAGATAAGCACTAAAATACCAACCAGGAGATTGTTCAAAATATAAGAGTTTTGCATATAAATCTCCAAATGCTTCAACTAAAGATTTTCTCATAAAATACTATCAAGCATCCATAACATGTGGTAGCTTCACACACAAACCGGACGACCGGGGTGGCAGCTCTTTCCAGCATGTGGTGGTAGTTTTCACACTCCTTTCGGATGTAACTCTTTCCACATCTTTCATAATTCAATTATTTACCCTTGTAAGAAGGCAATCTCTTACGTGAAAGAATTAAATCCCAAATTTTAGCCTATCGGTTGTCTCACGTTTATCACAATGAATTCACACAACCGAGATAGATTAAGCATCTAAAGATCACACATGATTTCTAAAATTTGATGCTTATAATATCAAAAACTCCTATAATGAAGTATCTTCAAGATTTATGATTAGGGAGTAAAGTTGATAATTCAAATAAAATTAAATTGGAGTGATTGAAAGTGAAAACCCTTTTTATTCAATGCACTTGTTCGTTAAAATCCTTTTGTTTAAAAAACAAAACATAAAAACGAAGAGCATTAAAAAAAAAAACATGTAATGCAAAGATTAAGAAAGATATGAAGGGAAAACCAATCAAAGCATTACATACAGTCATAAGCTATTTAGAACTTAAGACAAGGAAAGATATCACCTTTCCGAATCCAAAATCGCTGGATTTTGGGTTGTCTTGATTCGTTGTGGCCGGGGGTTGTTCGCTTTGACTGTTGATTCACCTTAGGTCTTTGCCTCGCAATGATCCATTTGTATGATTGATGTTGTGGCTCGGACCTTTGGTGGGTTGAGTGAACTCCTTTGACTTGATGTGTCTTTTGATTCCGTTGAGTTCGCTCCGTAGATGAAGTTGCCGAAGAATTCTTCTTTCTCTTTTTCGGGCAATCCTTCACCAAATGTCCTTCAAGTCCACATAAGTGACAAGTTCTTCCTTTCAATTTGAATGTGGAACTTGAAGCATGCACAGTTTGATCCTTTTTAAATCCCAAACCAACCTTGCTTGTTTGACCTAAAACGGGACATACACTCATGTTTCTTCGAACCGGTTGAAATCCTTTGTATGTCGGATTTAAGTTGATGGACTTGCTTGGTCAAAGCTTGGTTGGTGACATGAATCTCCTCAAACTGCTTTTCAAGAAAATCAATCTTGTTAATGTGGGAATTAACGGTCGTTTCCGATTGATTTATCTTTTCTTGGAGGATTTTATTATTATCCAATAAAAGCTCTCGTTCCTCCTCGAGATCATGAAGTTTTATCTTCAAAGCATGATTCTCGTCTTGATCTTCAAGTCGTTGCTTCCTCAACTTCTTGATATGCTTGACCATCTTCTTAGATTCCGCAAGAAGTTGTTGGTATGCCTCAACGAGTTCTTCTTCGTCCGACTCCCCCTCACTTGATGACTCTCCGTTGGATGTTGATGTTTCATGCAAAATCAAAGGAATAGAGTCAGTGATTAAAGATGATAAGCAACCATTAGAAGAGGGATATGAGAGGCATGAGAGGCAACAACTTTTTCCCCTTTACTTGAGGTCGATTCATTAGAAGTAGAATCGTCCCAAGTTTTCGCTTGCAAAGCCTTCTTTTTATATGATTTCTTAGAAGGACAATCCATTGAGAAATGGCCGTAGCCTTTGCATCGATAGCATTGAATTTCCCCTTCGAAATCATCTTTTTCTTTTTCTTTAGAAGGTTTTGCAAAGCTTTTGAGTTTAGAGGATTTAGAAACCCGATGAGCCCTTTAGAAGATTTCGTGGATGGAGATCCATCGGTTCGAATCTTCCAAAACTTTCGACGAAATTTCTTTACGATCCGCGCCAATTGTTCTTCAAAATCGGCAAAAGAGATTTTATCGTCGGAGCTTGATTCGCTATCTTCTTCCTTTGTTGATTTGAATGCAATACCTGTAAGCTTAGAAGAAGACTTGGAAGGAACTTGATTAGTAGGAAAAGTCATTTCATAAGTTTGCAAAGCGCCTACTAATTCCTCTACACTCATCTCATCCGAATGACTAACGGTTTTCAATGGCGGTAACCTTTGCCCTAAACCGTTCCGGAAGAGTCCGAAGTATCTTTCTTACAATTTTCGACTCCGGGATCTTTTCTCCTAAATTAGGCACATGTATTTATTACATCTTGAAGTCTAGTGTAATAATCTGTAACAATTCATGCTCTTCCATATGAATAGAGTCAATTGACTTGTAAGCATCTGGAGCTTTTGAATTTTTACTAGATTAGTTACCCTCATGTGTAATTTTGAGAATATCCCAATTTCTTCGCGGTTTCACACGCGGAAATTCTTGTGAACTCAGTCGAGGAAAGAGAATTAAAAAAAGCGTTCATACCTTTCCCATTGTAAGAAGATCTTTCAATTCCTCTTTGGACCATCTAGAGCGAGTTTTGGGTAGTAGAATTTCCTACTTCCTCAACAGGATGCACCCAACCGTATTCCACGGATTGCCATACCCGCTCATCAATTGCGATGAGAAAAGCTCTCATCCGCACTTTCCAATAAGCATAATTAGTCCCATCAAAAAGAGGAGGTCTATAAATATTACCACTTTCACCCATCATGATAGATAAACCTAAAACCCGCTCTGATACCAATTGTAGGTTTTATAGGATCCACAAGGATCTAAATAGGTACTATCAAACAACTAGAGGGGGGGTGAATAGGTGTAATACTTAAAAACTCAATCTCAGTGCAAAATAAAAACCAATGCGGAAAATAAAAACAGCACACCGAGATTTACGTGGAAACTCCAATCCAGGAGAAAAACCACGGGACCAACACGCAATAACAATCCACTAAGAATAGAAGAATAACAAGGTGATTACCGACTCCACGGACTCAACCCCTCCTTCAGCTTCTTCGGACCTTGCGCTGACCGGTTGGATATCCACGCAATAACAATCCCTAAGAAAAGAAGAATAACAAGGTGATTACCGTCCACGGATTTAACCCCTCCTTCAATTTCTTGGACCTCACGCTCCACCGATTTGCACGCCACTGCACACGTTCGAATCCACGAACGCCACTCGAATCCACGAGCACACTTTCGAATCCACGAAACGCCTTTAGCACACCGAATCCACGATGCCACGTCGAATCCACGACGCAAACTCAGTCGATAAGAATATTGACTTCGATGGGATCCTTTGCTTAATTCTCAATGAGGAACCGTAGAAGAATCTCTAAGCAAAGATTAGATCAATTCGACAAAAGATATGTCTTGAAAGAACCATCGAATTGACTAAAAAGAGTGCTATAAAGAAGAACGATGAAAACCTAGCCTCTAGGGTTTGCTCTCAAGAGTTTTATAAAAAGATCGGCCGTAGCTCCCACGTTTTTGAGAAACCCTAAGTGGTCTATTTATAGTTTAGAAACCTTTGGAAAGAGATAGAAATCAAAAACATAACCTTATCTGGAAATTTTCAGGACGGCGATCCTGATCGGATTTACTGCGATCCGGATCGTCGTAACGAGATTGACGATTCCAGAAATACCATGGTTCGGGATCCGGATCGCATTGCCCGATCCGGATCGTTCATACAAATCAGAAAACTTAACATTCGGGATCCGGATCGGAAATTGCATGGGATCCGAAATCGAAGTCTTGTATGAAGCAACAACCTTCGGGATCCGGATCGTTGGCTCTGATTCCGGATCCTGAACAAAGTCCGAACACCAGTTTTTGATTATAAGCAATTAAAAATTCATCCAAGTGTTTCTACACTATAAGAAAGTATTCGGATCACCATAATTATTTAGTTAAACATACCTGATCCTTTTGAATACTTTCTTCTTGAGATTGATGTACACTGATCCACAATTCTTCAACTTCAATCTTCAAGACTCAAGACACTGAGTGTCAACTTGAGCTCTTGTTGAATCTTCTCTAAGTCTTTGATTGCTGATTGACAATGTTGATCCCTTTTAAGACTCCGACTCAACTCACTGACTTGACTCACGAAATATGCCAATACCAAAAATGCCGTAACAAATCAGACAATCCCCAACGTGAAGGTGCAATGGAGTAACCATGAGGAGCGCGCGGCGACGTGGGAACTGGAGGTGAAGGTGAGAGAGTGTTTTCCCGATTTGGTTTACGAGGGTTGAGGTTAAGTTTAGGGACGAAAACTTCTTTTAAGTGGTGTGTGGTGTAATATCATGACTTTTCGTGTATCGTTTTACCCTCTTGCTAATAAATTACATGGTTGGAAAAATCGAATTATCGAGTTCTCTTAGGTTGACTACAGCACACGATGCGGTATTTTCTGTGATAGAGCTCGAAAAACAACGAACACGGGTGCAATCGGATCTAAAATCTGACTTACGGATCCCCGGAATGGGGTTTCGAAGGTCGCGGTAACCGTAGTGTGCCATCAAAAATCCATGTACAAGATCTGGCACGCTTTCGAGGAGGTTGCTGGAATTATCTCGTGGGAAATAGATAATATTTTAAAATATAATATCCCGGATGTGGGTTTATCGTTCCTTACCAAGGGGAGGAAGTCTGTTTTTCCCGCGAACGGAAAAGAGAAAACCTAGCGGAGAGAAAAGAAGAAAAAAGAAGAAAAAGACAACGAAAACTACCTAACCGAAGAAAAAGTGAGAGAAGGAAGAAAGCGGGAGGAGTACGATCGCCCTGATCGACAGCGGGAGACCGGAGAAAGAGACGCCGCCATCCA
>JAQNDB010003631.1:0-28290 GCA_029204045.2 Tillandsia leiboldiana
TGTTCAGGATCCGGATCAGAGCCAACGATCCGATCCCAGAGGTTGTTGCTTCATACAAGACTTCGATCCGGATCCATGCAATTTTCGATCCGGATCCCGAATGTTAGAGTTTTCTGATTTGTATGAACGATCCGGATCGGCAATGCGATCCGATCCCAGAACCCTTGGTTTCTGGAATCGTCATTCTCGGTACGACGATCCGGATCGCAGTAAATCCGATCCGGATCGCCGTCCTGAAAATTTCCAGATAAGGGATGTTTTTGATTCTTATCTCGTTCCAAGGGTTTCTAAACTATAAATAGACTTTAGGGTTTCTCAAGAACGTGTGTTCTCTACCGATTAATTTATAAAACACTGTAGAGCAACCCTAGAGGCTAGGTTTTTATCGTTCTGCTTTATAGCCGTCTTTTAGGTCATTCGATGGTTTCCTTCAAGAACATATCTTGTCGATTGATCTAATCTGTGCTTAGAGACTTTCTTCTACGGTTCTTCATTATAATCTAAGCAAAGGATCACCATCGAAGTCAATATTCTTATCGACTGAGTTTGCGTCGTGGATTCGACGTGGCATCGTGGATTCGGTGTGCTAAAGGCGTTTCGTGATTCGAAGCGTGCGTTCGTGGATTCGAACGTGAGCAGTGGACGGGCAAAACGGTGGAGCGCGAGGTCCAAGAAATTGAAGGAGGGGTTAAATCCGTGGAGACGGTAATCACCTTGTTATTCTTCTTTTCTTAGGGATTGTTATTGCGTGGATATCCAACCGGTCAGCGCGAGGTCCGAAGAAGCTGAAGGAGGGGTTGAGTCCGTGGAGTCGGTAATCACCTTGTTATTCTTCTATTCTTAGTGGATTGTTATTGCGTGTTGGTCCCGTGGTTTTTTCTCCTGGATTGGAGTTTCCACGTAAATCTCGGTGTGCTGTTTTTTATTTTCCGCATTGGTTTTTATTTTGCACTGAGATTGAGTTTTTAAGTATTACACCTATTCACCCCCCCTCTAGTTGTTTGATAGTACCTATTTAGATCCTTGTGGATCCTATAAAAACCTACAATTGGTATCAGAGCGGGTTTTAGGTTTATCTATCATGATGGGTGAAAGTGGTAATATTTATAGACCTCCTCTTTTTGATGGGACTAATTATGCTTATTGGAAAGTGCGGATGAGAGCTTTTCTCATCGCAATTGATGAGCGAGTATGGCAATCCGTGGAATACGGTTGGGTGCATCCTGTTGAGGAAGTAGGAAATTCTACTACCCCAAAACCTCGCTCTAGATGGTCCAAAGCGGAATTTGAAAGATCTTCTTACAATGGGAAAGGTATGAACGCTTTATTTAATTCTCTTTCCTCGACTGAGTTCACACGAATTTCCGCGTGTGAAACCGCGAAGGAAATTTGGGATATTCTCAAAATTACACATGAGGGTACTAATCTTGTAAAAATTCAAAAGCTCCAGATGCTTACAAGTCAATTTGACTCTATTCATATGGAAGAGCATGAATTGTTTACAGATTATTACACTAGACTTCAAGATGTAATAAATACATGTGCTAATTTAGGAGAAAAGATCCCGGAGTCGAAAATTGTAAGAAAGATACTTCGGACTCTTCCGGAACGGTTTAGGGCAAAGGTTACCGCCATTGAAACCGTTAGTCATCCGGATGAGATGAGTGTAGAGGAATTAGTAGGTGCTTTGCAAACTTATGAAATGACTTTTCCTACTAATCAAGTTTCTTCCAAGTCTTCTTCTAAGCTTACAGGTATTGCATTCAAATCAACAAAGGAAGAAGATAGCGAATCAAGTTCCGATGATGAAATCTCTTTTGCCGATTTTGAAGAACAATTGGCGCGGATCGTAAAGAAATTTCGTCGGAAATTTTGGAAGAATCGAACCGATGGATCTTCATCCACGAAACCTTCTAAAGGATCATCGGGTTCTAAATCCTCTAACCTCAAAAGCTTTGCAAAACCTTCTAAAGAAAAAGAAAAAGATGATTTCGAAGGGGAAATCCAATGCTATCGATGCAAAGGCTACGACCATTTTTCAACGGATTGTCCTTCTCCGAAATCATATAAAAAGAAGGCTTTGCAAGCGAAAACTTGGGACGATTCTACTTCTAATGAATCGACCTCAAGTAACGAGGAAAAAATCATTGCTTCTCATGCCTCTCATTTTCCCTCTTCTAATAATTGTTTATCATCATTAGTCACTAACTCTACTCCTTTGATTTTGTATGAAACATCAACAACCGGCGGAGAGTCATCAAGTGAGGGGGAGTCGGACGAGGAAGAACTCGTTGAGGCATATCAACAACTTCTTGCGGAATCTAAGAAGATGGCCAAACATATCAAGAAGTTGAGAAAGCAACGACTTGAAGATCAAGACGAGAATCATGCTTTAAAGATCAAACTTCATGATCTCGAGGAGGAACGAGAGCTTTTAGTGGATAATAATTAAAATCCTCCAAGAAAAGATAAATCAATCGGAAACGGTCGTTAATTCCCATATTAACAAGATGATTTTCTTGAAAAGCAGTTTGAGGAAATACATGTCACCAATCAAGCATGACCAAGCAAGTTCATCAACTTAAATCCGACATACAAAGGATTTCAACCGGTTCCAAGAAACTTGAATGTATGTCCGGATTAGGTCAAACAAGCAAGGTTGGTTTGGGATTCAAAAAGAACCAAACTGTGAAGGCTTCAAGTTCCACAACTAAATTGAAAGGAAGAACTTGTCACCTATGTGGACTTGAAGGACATTTGGTGAAGGATTGCCCGAAAAAGAGAAAGGAAAAATTCTTCGGGCAACTTCATCTACGAGCGAACTCAACGGAATCAAAAGACACATCAAGTCAAGGAGTTCACTCAACCCACCAAAGGTCCGAGCCACATCATCAATCATACAAGTGGATCACTGCGAGGCAAAGACCTAAGGTGGATCAACAGTCAAAAGCGGACAACCCCCGGCCACAACGAATCAAGACAACCCAAAATCCAGCGATTTTGGATTCGAAAAGGTGATATCTTTCCTTGTCTTAAGTTCTAATTAGCTTATGACTGTATGTAATGCTTTGAATCGGTTTTCTTCATATTGTTCTTGATCTTTGCATTACATGTTTTCAATGCTCTTCGTTTTTATGTTTTGTTTTTAAACAAAAGGTTTTTAACGAACAAGTGCATTGAATAAAAAAAAAAAAAAGGGTTTTCACTTTCATTCACTCCAAATTAATTTTATATGGATTATCAACTTTACTTCATAATCATAATCTTGAAGATACTTCATTATAGGAGTTTTTGATATTATAAGCATCAAATGTTAGAAATCATGTGTGAATCTTCAGATGCTTAATCTATCTCGGTTGTGTGAGTTCTTTGTGATAAACATGAGACAACCGATTGACTAAAATTTGGGATTTAATTCTTTCACGTAAGAGATTGCCTTCTTACAAGGGTAAATAATTGAATTATGAAAGATGTGGAAAGAGTTACATCCGAAAGGAGTGTGGAAAACTACCACCACATGCTGGTAAAGGAGCCTGCCACCCCCGGTCGTCCCGTTTATGTGTGGATGCTACCACATGTTATGGATGCTTGATAGTATTTTATGAGAAAATCTTTAGTTGAAGCATTGGAGATTTATATGCAAACTCCTTATATTTTGAACAATCTCCTGGTTGGTATAAGGTGGAATAGTTGAAAGATGCTCAAAAGAGCCACCCTTAGGTATTTTAGTGCTTATCTCAAATTTGAAAGGGTAAGAAATCAAATTGATGTCATTTGGAAATCTCTGTAAGTCATCTTTGTACAATCGTTACATCTTGATAGACTTTGGATCTCAAGAGTATTTTTGATGACTTGTGTTTGATGAATATAACATGAAAAACGGTTTATAATATTTTACCTTTATTTTTCATGATTTCGGAGTAAATCTTTTTAATTTTGTAAAATTAATTGGATTGAATGACATCTAGTGATCTCATATTAATTTCAAAGCACTTAAATTGTTTTCTTGATGGAATACAAATCGGTATTTGAAAAGATGCTAAAATCTGGATTTGTTCAAGAAATTATTGATTTTTACCTTCTGGTACAGGTACGCAATCTGCATTTTTGTTATATACCAAAACTGAGCTTTTATCTCTCTTTCTCTATGAACTAATATTGTTAGTGATTTCTTTTGTCTAGTATGTTCACTGTTTGACAATTTGTGACAAAAAGGGGGAGAAGAGAGAAATAGGGGAGAAGAGATCATCGAGATAGGGGGAGAACGGAAAATGATGATCGTATCACAAAGAGGGGAGAACATGGAGAACATGTTAGAGATGCTCAAGATAGGGGGAGACAAAGAAAAAATTGAAAGAGCAGAAAAACAAAAGAACCAAAAGGAAGACGGATCAAATGTAGGATTTTAATTTATAACAACTAACGTTTGATTTTGTTTGGAGTTTTGTTTTGCAGGAATTACATCACTTTAAGACTCCAAGTCCTAAGTCATAGAGTATGTTCTAGGACTGTTTGGTTCAAATGTAATTTTGTATTTATTGGATCTTTCACGCAAAGAAAATCAATGTTTTTGGTGATGACATTGAGTTTCGATTTTTTGGTTTAAGATGAGTGACTTGAGCGCTTTATGTATTTTTGGGTTTTGTCACGAAATTGCCAAAGGGGGAGATTGTTACGGCATTTTGGTATTGGCATATTTCGTGAGTCAAGTCAGTGAGTTGAGTCGGAGTCTTAAGGGATCAAATTGTCAATCAGCAATCAAAGACTTAGAAAAGATTCAACAAGAGCTCAAGTTGACACTCAGTATCTTGAGTCTTGAAGATTGAAGTTGAAGAATTGTGGATCAGTTACATCAATCTCAAGAAGTATTCAAGAGGATCAGGTATGTTTAACTAAATAATTGTGGTGATCCGTATACTTTCTTATAGTGTAGAAACACTTGGATGAACTTTTATTGTCATAATAATCAAAAACTCGTGTTCGGACATGTTCAGGATCCGGATCAGAGCCAACGATCCGGATCCCGAAGGTTGTTGCTTCATACAAGACTTCGATCCGGATCCATGCAATTTCCGATCCGGATCCCGAATGTTAAGTTTTCTGATTTGTATGAACGATCCGGATCGGGCAATGCGATCCGGATCCCGAACCCTTGGTTTTCTGGAATCGTCATTCTCGTTACGACGATCCGGATCGCAGTAAATCCGATCCGGATCGCCGTCCTGAAAATTTCCAGATAAGGTATGTTTTTGATTCTTATCTCTTTCCAAAGGTTTCTAAGCTATAAATAGATATTTAGGGTTTCTCAGAACGTGTGTTCTCTACCGATTAATTTATAAAACACTTGAGAGCAACCCTAGAGGCTAGGTTTTTATCGTTCTTCTTTATAGCCTCTTTTAGGTCAATTCGATGGTTCCTTCAAGAACATATCTTTGGTCGAATTGATCTAATCTTTGCTTAGAGATTTCTTCTACGGTTCTTCATTGATAATCTAAGCAAAGGATCACCATCGAAGTCAATATTCTTATCGACTGAGTTTGCGTCGTGGATTCGACGTGGCATGGTGGATTCGGTGTGCTAAAGGCGTTTCGTGGATTCGAAGCGTGCGTTCGTGGATTCGAACGTGAGCAGTGGACGGGCAAAACGGTGGAGCGCGAGGTCCAAGAAATTGAAGGAGGGGTTAAATCCGTGGAGACGGTAATCACCTTGTTATTCTTCTTTTCTTAGGGATTGTTATTGCGTGGATATCCAACCGGTCAGCGCGAGGTCCGAAGAAGCTGAAGGAGGGGTTGAGTCCGTGGAGTCGGTAATCACCTTGTTATTCTTCTATTCTTAGTGGATTGTTATTGCGTGTTGGTCCCGTGGTTTTTCTCCTGGATTGGAGTTTCCACGTAAATCTCGGTGTGCTGTTTTTATTTTCCGCATTTTTTTTTATTTTGCACTGAGATTGAGTTTTTAAGTATTACACCTATTCACCCCCCCTCTAGTTGTTTAATAGTACCTATTTAGATCCTTGTGGATCCTATAAAAACCTACAGAAGCTATTTGCAAGACTAAAGAAGTGCGAGTTTTGGCTCCGCGAGGTGGCTTTCCTCGGGCATATTATTTCTGAGGGGGGAATTTTTAGTTGACCCGAAGAAAATTGAGGCGGTTAGGGATTGGCCGCGCCCGACGAATGTCACGGAAGTCCGCAGTTTTGTGGGCTTAGCCGGGTATTATCGACGGTTCGTGGAGGGTTTCTCGAGGATTGTGACTCCACTTACTCGGCTGACGCAAAAGGGCGTCAAGTTCGTTTGGAGCGACGAATGCGACCGGGGTTTCATTGAATTGAAGAAAAGGTTGACGTCGGCTCCTATTTCTCGCCTTACCGGTGCAGGGCGAGGACTTTGTGGTGTATAGCGACGCATCCTATCTGGGTCTGGGGTGTGTCCTGATGCAGGGCGGAAAAGTGATCGCTTATGCATCCCGCCAGTTGAAGGACCACGAAAAGAACTATCCCATTCACGATTTGGAGTTGGCGGCGGTGATCTTCGCGCTGAAGTTGTGGAGGCACTACTTGTATGGTGCACATTGCGAGATCTACACCGACCACAAAAGCCTCAAGTACTTATTCACCCAGAAGGAGCTCAATTTGCGGCAACGGCGGTGGTTAGAGCTGCTGAAGGATTATGATGTCGATATCCTTTACCACCCTGGCAAAGCAAACGTGGTCGCCGATGCACTAAGTAGAAAGACGGCGAGGAACCTCGCTATGGACGTCACGAATCAAATGCCGTTATGTTTGGACATGGGGCGGATGAACCTTGAGGTTCGCTCCCGGGGTGCCGGCCCTGATGATGACGCTTATTATTCAGCCGACCTTGTTGGAGAGGATCAAGAATGTGCAGCCTTCCGACTCAAGTCTCCAAAAGGTGCGGCGTGGCATCGAGGAGGGCAAAGGCGGCGATTTCCATGTACACCCCGATGGCACACTTCGGTTTCGGAACCGTTGGTGTGTGCCGGAAAATGAGGAGCTCCGCGAACTGATATTGCGGAGGCGCATCGGTCACCTTATGCCGAGCACCCTGGTGGCACCAAGATGTACCACGAGTTGAAGATGCTCTATTGTGGCCGGGGATGAAGGCGGACATTGGGCGCTTCGTGGCAAAGTGCCTTACATGTCAACAGAATAAAAGCGGAGCGTCGACTCCCGGCGGGGAAACTCCAAAGCTTGCCTATTCCCGTGTGGAAGTGGGAGGACATCTCTATGGACTTCATCGTCGGGTTGCCCTCGCTCAACAGGAGGCCACGACTCGATCTGGGTGATTGTGGATCGTCTCACCAAGTCGGCACATTTCTTGCCGGTCCACACCACCTGGGCGGGAGAGAAGTTGGCACAGGTATATCTTGACGAGGGTGGTGAGGCTGCACGGGGTGCCGAAGTCGATTGTATCGGACCGAGACCCCAAGTTCACCTCGCATTTCTGGAGGAATCTGCAGGAGGCCCTTGGCACACGGCTCGATTTTAGCACCGCTTTTCACCCTTAGACTGATGGTCAGACAGAGAGAACCATTCAGACCTTGGAGGACATGTTGCGGGCGTGCGTCATCGATTACAAGGGCGGTTGGTGCAAGTACTTGCCGATGGCCGAGTTCGCCTACAACAATAGTTATCACGCTAGTTTGGAAATGGCACCGTTCGAGGCTCTTTATGGACGGAAGTGTCGATCCCCTATCTATTGGAGTGATGTGGGCGAGCGCACGGAGTTCGGGCCGGACATTTTGCGGGAGGCGGAGGAGAAGGTCCGCCTTGCTCGCAAAAGATTGCTTACGGCGCAATCTCGGCAACAAAGCTACGCGGACAAGCGTCGGCGGGATTTGGAATTCGCGGTGGGTGACCGCGTCTTCTTGAAGGTTTCGCCCATGAGGGGCGTGAAGCGATTTGGAGTGCGGGGAAAACTAAGTCCCCGCTATATCGGCCCCTATGAGATATTGGAGCGTGTGGGAGCGGTGGCGTATCGGCTTGCATTGCCGCCGAAGTTGGCGGATGTACATAACGTCTTCCACGTCTCCAATCTCCGCAAATATGTACCCGATCCGGAGCATGCGATGCTATATGAGCCGCCGGAGCTTCAGGATGACTTGAGCTATGAGGAGTTCCCGGTGGCGATTATTGCTCGGGAGGTGCGCAAATTGAGGAACCGCGAGATTCCTTATGTGAGGGTCCGGTGGAGCAATCATGATGATCGCGAAGCCACGTGGGAACTTGAGGAAACGATGAGGGCGCACCATCCTCATCTCTTCGAGGAGATGAATTAGAGGTATGGATTTCGATTCGGTTGAATTGCGTTAAATTTAAATTTCGCGGACGAAATTGCTTAAGGGGGGAAGAATGTAGGATACCGAACTTCTAAAAGTAGAAGTTAGACATTAAGTAGAATATGCCCAAATAATTCAAAGAAATCCTAATTAACCATAGGTAAAATGTGCAAACTCAACTTTAAATACCATATAGAAGTTACGGTAGGATATAGTAAGTCGAAAAAATTATTATATAAATAAAAATAAATAAAAATAGTGTAAGATACTTTTTTTATTAGACTCATAGAAGCATAATATAGGTTGAAAATGACCTGCGCCGAAATCGGAGCGAAAACAGAAGATTTAATATTTTCTGTGAGAGACGGGGCAGATAAATTAGCAGAAAATTCACAGTGTCGGAAAATTCCGAAAAAATTCGGGGAACTCCGTAATATTATTTTAAGGCCACAGAAAAAGTTTCGCGTTGATCGGATGCCAGATAGTGAGAACGGGCTCCGCCAACAGTGTCGAAAAATTCTGAGAAAATTACGGGAGCTTCGTAATTATGTTTTAAGGTTACAATAGTTTCGCATCAATCGGATACCCGAGCAGTGAGAAAGGTACCTGACAGCGATTTTAAGTACAGCGAGACTTTTGGTGACCCAAAAATAGCCCAAACTAAAAATTTAAAATATCTCGTGATAAATTAAGTTGAGATGAGCCTGCCCGTCAAATTTGAGCACAAACGGACATCCAGAAGGGTTCCGCAGGCAAGTATCAGATAAAATTGGACTAAATAGTAAATTAACACTATTGTTGGGGGGTCCTGTATGCATAAAAGCTACTTTCCCCTTTTCTTCTTCTTCTCCACCCACGCACCCCACGCACGCACTGTGAGGTCCCGGAATCCCCCGCGCAGGGTTGCTGGTTGTTGGGCAGCTTTCGGTCGCCGTCGGGGGTGTTGGTGCGCGTGCTGGGGGCCCAGAAATGGATTTGTGATGCAATTTGGGATTTGCTTGCATCACTGCAGGCCTGTGTGGGTTGCGCGCATTTTGGACACAAGTGGTGGGCTTCGGGCTTAAATTGAGACCCCGTGGGATGTTGGAGGACCCGTCGGGTGTTTAGAAGTGATTTCGCGCGAATCAGATGTCAAAATTAGACTCCGGGTGAAGTCCGGATAAAAGTTTACCTCTCCGGTCGCCTTCGGGAATTTTTAGGAGTTGGAATTGGGCAAATCGGACTTTAAAAATGGACCCGGCGCGAAAATCGGATCGAGTGGGCATTCGGCAAATTTTTGGGTGAGAATTTGGAGAATTGGATATCGTTTTTGGATTCAGCGCGCGAAATCGCTAAGAATTGACTATTTATTTGTTGGATTTGGAGCCCGGATGAAGTGCGCGTTTTTCGAGGCAAAACGGCACGTTTACCGAGGCGTGGCGCGGCACGGAACCCGAGAAGCGGCGCGTTTCCCGAGGGTGTACGGGAGGCGTGCGCGCCTGGCGAGCGTCAGCGCGGGACGCGCGGGGCCGCCACGTGGCGGGCCCCCGTTGGCGCCTGCGCGGGCGCGGGGGCACGCGCGCCCGTGTAACGGGCGCGTGTCCCGCGCCTGGGGTGGCACGGTGCAACGCGCCCGTGTGGCGGGCGCGTTGCCGTGCGCCACGTGGCGCGTGGGCGCGCGCGTGGACCGGGTGCGCGCGCCCATGCGCTGTGGACCGGCTGTTGGGGCTCCCCATTGGTCCGAGCCGTGGACCGGGGCCGTAGACCGGCCCCGTGGACCACCTTCTCTCTCCCTCCTTTTTCTTCTTCTTCTTCCTCCCCGCACCGCCATTTTCTCCCTTTCTTTCTTTCTTCTGCACCCGAGAGCGAGAGGGAGTGAGGGAGGGGGGTTGCGTGAGGTGCGGCGGCGCGTCGTCGACCTCGTTTTGCGTGTGAGGTCGCCCGGCGGAGCGTTTCGGCGACGGCGGCGCCAACGGGTAGGTCCCGTGCGTTGGGTTTTCTGTATTTTTGTACAGTTTTTTGGAGCGTTCTTTTAGACTGTAACTAACCCTCTTGCTCCTTTCTGTGTTGGGCACCGTGCACCGTTTTGCGTGCGGACTCCGGCACCGTGAACCGTTTTGCGTGCGGACTCCGTTTTGCGTGCGGATCCTGGCACCGTGCACCGTTTTGCGTGCGGACTCCGTTTTGCGTGCGGATCCTGGCACCGTGCACCGTTTTGCGTGCGGACTCCGGCACCGTGCACCGTTTTGCGTGCGGACTCCGTTTTGCGTGCGGATCCTGGCACCGTGCACCGTTTTGCGTGCGGACTCCGGCACCGTGCACCGTTTTGCGTGCGGACTCCGTTTTGCGTGCGGATCCTGGCACCGTGCACCGTTTTGCGTGCGGACTCCGGCACCGTGCACCGTTTTGCATGCGGACTCCGTTTTGCGTGCGGATCCTGGCACCGTGCACCGTTTTGCGTGCGGACTCCGGCACCGTGCACCGTTTTGCGTGCGGACCCCGTTTGGCGTGCAGATTCCGGCACCGTGCACCGTTTTGCGTGCGGACTTCGTTTGGCATGCGGATTTCGGCACCGTGCATCGTTTTGCGTGCGAACTCCGTGGAGGCCAATTGCAAGTGTCTACGAGCAATTGGTGGCAAATCGAGGTGGGTGGCCTTATCTCCATGTTTTATGGAATGTACATTAATTCTATTGATGTAGGACTATGCATGATAGTTTATTTCCTTGTGTAGCATGCTAGATTGTTGGAATGGCTATCCCTTTATTATCTGTTAATGTAGTTATCTTGGAACTTGACCTAGCACCCCCGTCATATGTTGTATGTGTAACCAGACTAGTAGAAAACCCTCACTTGGGCTAGGGTTATTTATGCTTAGACATCCACACTGTACCTTCATCCCTGGACATAGTGTTTTCTCGCCCGGGTAGTGGGCCGAGAGGTCGGGACCTGCTTTTAGTGTGGGATGCTTTTACACTCTTGCCTGGGAGCAGAGTGGAGTCTGGTAGTTGTACTGGGTTGCTTATCTGTGCCGGGAGCCGTTTGGGTAAACGGTGGTCCCGGGAGGTCTTGTTTCCCTGTTGTGCCGTCGTGGAGGGAGCCGTTGCGCAGACGGCAGTCCCGGGCCGTCGAGTATCTTCCGGTCCGTCTTGTTGGGAACCGTTGGGGTTGACGGTGGTCCCAGGTCGTTGAGTGTTGTCCGACCTGTTTTGTTACCCTGAGTTGTGGGTCGCTCCTGGCTGTGGAGTATCTCCGGCCAGTGAGCCTTGTGCTGCGAGCCGTTGGGGAGGCTAGTGTCTCGTGTTTCGAGTTAGCCGAGCAGCTGAGTCGTCGAGAGTGCTCCGACTGTTGTGTGAGGTATTTGGGGATCTTGAGCCCTACCGTTCTGAGAGTGAGCGTGGATTTTGACTAGCCTGCATATGCCAATGTTTGATACTCTATACCGCGCCGTTCTACTCAGTGGGAGTCGCGTCCTGAGATGCCGCTGCGGATACGATGGTTGGCCTGTTGAGGCAGTTTTCCGCAGTTGAGGCAACGATGGGCCTGTTGAGGCAGTTTTGCGCGAGGGATGAGTTAGTAGGACAGGACGCCCCATGTAAATCCCGTCCTCATGTGGATGTGTGGTAGTGGGCAGGAGCGTTCCTAGTCGACGGGCGCAGGCTTGACTGGACCTTTGAGGTAGTCAGTTCGTTTGGGTCGATTGAGCACCTTGGGTGCGAGTGGTCTCATTTGCTTTCATCTGTTCCACTTTTTGGAGTATCTAGATAGAGGCATGGTAGCTGTAGAGTAGCTCCAGCTTTTCTTGTTCAGTTTTCATTGCATTGTTATCTTTGGCCTCTAGTAGACTTGGTGGGCAGACCGTTGGGCTTGTTGACGGCACCCACTGAGAACTACTGTGGGAAGTAGTTCTCACACCCGTCGTGGTGTCTTTTTCCCCAGGAACTTCTTCTCCTGTTCCTGTTGCTCCAGTTGCTGATCCTTCTGACCGAGGCGAGGGAGTCGCGAGCTAGTTCCCTACCCGTCATTGGAGTGTAGCGGTACCCCTTCAGAGGAGAGCTTCAGTAGATTAGTTTTCTTCTTTTTCCTCTGTTGAGAGACCTTTGTTGTGAGGTATAGAGTTGTACTTTATTTTACAGTTTGAGAGACTGATGTAGTGAGGATATTTGTATCGAGAGTTTGTACACTGATGTATTTTTTTGGAGATACCTCCCCTTTTGAGTTTTGTATCAGAGGACTTTGTATACGATCGTATTTGGGAGATGGATATGTACTATTTTTCAGTTGTACAGGGTTTGGTTTTCAGCTCTTTTAGTGGTTTACTTTCAGCTCTGATATCTGTATACTGTAGTTGATTCTTCCTGCAGGATAGACGCTTCGTCTGTACGGCAGTTTCCGTACAGATGGCGGATCTGTTAGTGAGCCCGGGTCGCAGTTTCGACCCCGGGGCGTGACACGCACTCATACATAACACACCTCCATGGAAGGCTCTCTCGTTCCTTCTCACCTCACTTTCTCTCTCTAAAATTACTCACTCTAACGCGCACGAAATCGCGGAGCGATTTGCGAGGAGCCTAAGGCGAGCGAGGGCGAGCTTTTGAACCAAGAAAAGCTTGGAATCCTAGCTCTTTGAGGTGAGTTTTGTAAAAAAATAGATTTGGTTTTGCCGTAATGTTTTTAGATCTAAAATCTATATGATCTTAGAAGAATTCTTGTCGAAGAAATCGGCGAAAATCGTGGAAAAATCATAATGAATGTGTGTATGAAACCTAGGGTTAAGAGAGGAGTTTTTGGATTTTCATGGGATTGATCTCATTTGAACCTATGGAAACCCAATTACTATGTAAAGAAACGTGTTGGCGAAGACGGATCGACATTCCGTCAAACGGTCAAAAAGTTAGAGCCGAAATACGCGCTCTAGGACTTTTGAGGCAAAAAGAGAAATAATTACATTAGTAATTTTAGTGGGGGATTTAAATGGAATCCTTCCATCATGGAGGGGTTTTGGGTAAACCCTTGACGATCCAGGCCACGAATCGTGGAAGTTCGTCGTCTTTCGTCGGCGCTTTTGCGCACACGTGAAAACACTAAGCATAGTGCTTGGAGGTTATTAATAGGCCATTTTGGACTTGTTTAGGACATCCGACTTGAGGCGACCCTTGTGATCGAGACCGGTGCTCCCGTAGAATTTTTTTGGAGAGCCGAGCCGAGCCAAGGACCCGAGGTGGGTGGTGCTCTTACCGAAGCTGTTGGGCTTCTCTCTATGTCTTAGCCACTTACACCATTGCATATCGCACCATTGCATTGTAGGATAGTATGTATTGCCATCTTTATACTTTCCGGTTGATATAGATATTTAGCAAATGTTATGCTATTATGTTGGATTGGGAAAGATTGGGTCGATACCGAGGAATCTTATAGTGCGGATTGGGTGTTGGACTTGTGAGTCGACAATAAATGAACGAGTGGCATATATGTAGAAATTGTGAACACCACACAATAAATGAACGAGTGGCATATGAAAAGTAGTGTAGGTAAACCTATCATGACACATGTGAGACATAGGTTGTGTATTATCTATAGGGATCTCAGTTGCTATCAACCTTATAGATAGGGTATCCTCGTGTGGAGAGGATTGGATCATGCTCATAGTCTGTTTTAGGCTGGTGGAGGTCGCTCCTCTACGGCCGCCTACTCCGGAGTTGGTCACGGGGCACGCCACCCCGAGGGACAGTCAGGTCCCGCAGACGCGTTCGATTGGTAGGTTGAGACATAGTCTCCCTCGTCGTGATAGTAAGCCGTGGGCAACCTTCGGGTGTGCCGTGAGATTTGAGATGAAGTGTTAAAAACCACACTTCTTGAAAATGAGTTAGAGAACAAGTATGAAATAGTACTTCATGGACATAGTGATATATTTGGATATCTCTCCCCTGAGCATGCATACATGTCCTCCGTGTTGGGCATAGTAGAGTAGTTATTTACTGCATTTACAGTTTTCAGATATATCTATCTATCTATCTATCTGCTTGTGCCCTCTTGGACCTAGTGGGAAGACCGGTGGAGTCGGTGGCCGAACCCACTGGGAACTATGGACCATAGTTCTCACCCCACTATTATTACAGGGCCGAGTACAGGTACTCCCGGCGAGGATCGCGGTAAGGGCTTGGCGCCCTAGAGACGTTGGTAGCAGCCTCCCTACATCTATAGCTTTTGTCACCTTGTCTTTACATTTTGAGAGTAGATGTTGTATAGGGTGAGGATGTTTTGGATGTGATTTATGTATTATTCATATGCTCGAATGGAATGGTTGTAATAGATAGAGTTTCTCTCTTTGTTACTTGTATGTTTACTTTTATATACTCGTACCTTGCTCTTATGTTCTTGTTAGCACTGGTTGTGCTCTCGTTGTGATTGTGTATATCTAGAATTAATTCCTGGGTGATTCTTGTACATGATCTTGTCGCTTAGCCTTGGGCGGACAGGGGAGGTTCTGTCCGTTCGGCGTCTGTTCAGCGCGCCCGAACCTTGCCAAATTGGTAGCGGTTTCGGGGCGTGACAGCTGGGGTAGTCCGCCCACAACCCCTGGGCCAGCGCCGCACTGCGTGGTAGGGCAGGGTCCTGGTATCGTACGAGTCCGCCAACCGCGGGCCGTCGGGTTGGTCCCTTTGTGGGTCGGGAGCCGCGGTATCCTCCCGTCCTTCCGATTGTGGCGTTGCGGCTGTAGCGGCCTGTTCTTGAGGACACGAAGCGCGGGTGAGATCTGGTTTGCCGCAACCATTGCAGTGGGAGTACCTCCAAAGGCAGTTCGTCACTCGATGCGCCTTTTCGCAGATGACGCAGGGCCCTTGCAGCGATTCCGGGGTTCCTGTTGGCACCTGCCCGCCCTTCCTTGCTTTCTCCAGGCGTTGGTTCGCCCGGTTCTTTGGATTGGGGCTCCCTTGCATGGCGGGGGTGGCAGCTTTCTCTGCTTCGTCAGGTCGCGGCGCCGGGGGGCTAGTGTGTCACGCACCGGGGGTTTTGTTTTAGCGGAAACGATTCATAGAAAAAGTCAAACATTTGACGTGTAAAATTTTTTTTGTAAGAGCGAACCCCTCTTCCCCGGCGCATGCCCAGACCCGCCACACATACAGGATCACTCTGCAAACGGACAGAGTCTCCCCTGTATGTGCACGGCGTAGCATTCAGTACATGTCCAAACATACACAACCTTTCAATCAAAATAATTATTAACATACAACTAGCATTCTAACTTATTTAAAACGTATGGCCGATCAGTTTGGAAAGGATAAATCCACAGTTTTAAAAAGAGCGCCTACCCGGCGCTTACGTTTTGAAAGCGAGTTTCGAAATCAGCATAAAACCACAAGGTTTTGAAAACGGTGCCCACCCGACACCAAGTTTTGAAATCCCTTTTTGAAATCCATAAATCCACAGGGTTTTGAAACCAGTGCCCACACGACACTTCTATTTTAAAAAACCGGTTTTCGCAATCTTTTCTTTTTCTTCTGCCTTTTTCATTTTCAAATGGCCAACAAAATTTAAAAGGGAGAGTAACGCATAAGAGGATAACTAAATACAACTCATACCGACATCCACGCCGACCCCACGAGGGTATCGCGAACCTCTCACATAACTACAATGTAAATGAAATGCAAGAAAGAAAAGGGAATACAGTCCAGGGTCCCCAGCGACCCAGCTGCTCCTGCCCCGTCCTCACCACCGCCTACGTCTCCCCCCGTCTGAACCCTGTCACGAAGTGGGAAGTCAGTGACGTAAAAGTAGTAGAGCAGGAGAATATAATAAAATAAACCGTGAAGACAACCGGAGCAACCACCCTCTCAAGGGAGGAAGGCAACCTGTACACCTGTATCCTGTAATACCCGGGCACGTCGGACAACTAAACCGACGGCCCATACCGTACCTGCATAAACCTGACCACGTCGGACAACTAAACCGACGGGTCGCACCGCTCGCACCTCGGCGCCTCAACCCCACAACTAATAAGGGGCCCCACTACGTCACCTCGTGGGTATACACGGGTCATAGACCACTTTTCCGGAAAAGCGCACCCTTTGCGGTGGCCAAACCGCGGGTGCGCGTGTTGCAGCCTCGAGCCAAGTAACCATAACCACCATCATGTCAGCATCATAATATAAATAACAAGAGTAATGCGGTAAGGTGTATAATCAAAAGCAAGGTAATAATACGCGCACTCGAAGGTGGCCCGCCAACATATAGTTATTAAAGAGGGAACAACCGTCGGAAACCGACGCTAAACACTATGAAGAACCCACTAACATGCATAAGCTATCACCCATCACTATTTAACCCCAGTACACTTAGAATAAACCCCGTCCAACATGATAGAATTAGAGGCTAGGACAAAGTAAATAAAACCCACCTGTCACTTGTAGCGATCAAGGCTCGACTTTCCTCGCGTCCCGACACGCTCGTCCGGGCTCACACACCTGCCGCAAGGAAAAGTCAGCACCAAGACTCGGATAAAAACACGGTCAAACCGCCTCCCCCGATCGGTCCCGCGGCATGACCCGCCGGTTCGGCGCCCGGTCCCGAGCGGCTCCCTGCCCGTACACGGGGCTGTGCGCGTGCCCAGCCCCGTGCGGGTTCACCCCTGCACGTGGGGCTGGGCGCGCGCCCGGCCCCGTGCGGTCACCCCCGCACGGGGGGCTGGGCACGTGGCCGGCCCCGTGCGGGTCACCCCCCGCACGGGGGCTGGGCGCGTGCCCGGCCCCGTGCGGGTCACCCCCGCACGTGGGGCTGGGCGAGTGCCCGGCCCCGTGCGGGTCACCCCCGCACGGGGGCTGGGCGCGTGCCCGGCCCCGTGCGGGTCACCCCCGCACGTGGGGCTGGGCGCGTGCCCGGCCCCGTGCGGCCACTGCCCGCATGCGGGGCTGGGTGCATGCCCATCCCCGTGCGGCTCACACGGTACGCCGCCCGCTTGGGGGGGGGGGGGGGATTTCGCACATGCGCCGGATTCCGAAGAATCCGTCGCCTGTGCTCCCTCCCCTTTTTCCGGAAACCAACAACAAGAAGAAACCAAGAATTTACCAAGAACCGTAAAACCTCCGTCTCACCTCGGTTACGATGACGATGGTTGGGGGAGGAGGGATCGTCCGTTCTTGCGTGGCCGCTTCCGGGGAAAAAGGTTGAGCAGTGGTCTTTCCTTTCCTCGATCGTTCCGCCGCGGTGCTCCACGCCGATCCACGCGAAGAGGAGGGTTTGGGAAAAAAACGCTCTTGTCCGCGCTCGGGGTATCGTGCGTTAAGGTAAGAGAAAAAAGAAGGGGGGGTTCCTAAAACCTAATCCCCAAACGCCAAAATTAAATAGTTGTTTTGGCACAGTCGGACTAAACCCAAATTGGAAAATAAAAGATTGGGCGAATGTGAACTGGAGTGGTTAAAACCCAAACCTCAAGCAAAGCGACAGGTTGATTTGGGGGCGAACCAGGGTCCGGTCTGCCTCGGTACTTGTGGAAGTCGCCTGAACCGTACTAAACTTCCGGAATTTATTTCGGGAGATTCCGGAGTCGGAATCCAAAACCGATCGCGCCGCCGGTCTCCGTTTCGCGAGCTTTATTATCCAAAAATACCCGCGAGCCCCGACGGTCTGCCCAGAACGAAGGAAAAATAAATCACACCCCAGACCCCTTAGTCGAAACGGTTCAATAAAAATTTAAAGGGAGGACCAAAAAGGAAAAATAAACTCGCGGTTATTACATAGTGACAGCTGGCTTCCGGGGGCACGTGTAACGCGTGTGACCCGGTTTACCACACCGGAAACAGTGATCGTTCCGCCAAGGGCAGCCCATCATTCGATGTGCACCACCGCAAATGATGCACGGCTTCAATGGGTCGGGCCCCTCCTTCTTCGTTTGTCCAGACTTCGGTCCTATCTTCGGGCGTTTGGGTGCCCGGCTCCTCTGATAGGGGTCCTCCGCCGGGTCAGGGTAGGGGCATCCCTGCCGGGCGTATTCTTGCTCCGCACGCATGGCCAAGTTGACCGCATCATGATAGGTGGGAAAGCCCGCCGGTGGCATCCCGCGAGGGGTATCGTCCCATGTGCCGTGCTGGAAGTGGTCGACACTCTCAAGCTCCCGCGTCAGCATGCACAAACGCTCAGTGAGGGTCAGCAGCTGCCCTGCCACGTCGCGCAGCTGGTTGCGTAGCAAGCGGTTCGCTCCGGCTGCGGTGTCCATTTCCGTCGGTCGTTGCTGTCACGCCCCCGGGGGTTTTTGAGTCTATCAGAGCGGAAAATCGCGTGTATCTTTTTTTTTTCTTCTTAACAAGGTAATTTAAACCTCATCCCCGGTGCGTGCCAGACCGCCACATACACAAATTCTCCCTGCCCACGGACAGAGTCTCCTTTGTATATGCACGGCGTCTCATTTACAACAACATACATCATACACCAACCATCAACCATACAATAGACATACATGATCAAGCGGAATATTAAAGCGGCATCAGTGTTTAGAAAGGATAAAGCCAGCGGTTGCAAAACCCGTGCCCACACGGCACTTCGTTTTGAGAAAACCTTTTCGAAGTCATTTGGTTTATCATGAAAACGTGCCGCATAAGAAAACATCACCAAAAGAACCGAAATATAAAAGTACACCTCATCCACAGCGCTAAGTAATACATGTCCACGAATATTACGATGTTGGGTTATATGTAATACGGATCTAAATAGGGGAAAAAACACCTAGAGGGGGGTGAATAGGTGTAAACGCATAAACACTCAAAAATCGTTGCGATAAAAACCCAATGCGAAAATAAAAATAATACGCAAGATTTATACGTGGAAAACTCCATCACCGGAGTAAAAAACCACGGGACCGATAACACGGCAGAAATCCACTAGAATTAAAACACGTACAAGGTGATTTACCGTACACACTTACGACTCAACCTTTTCCATACGCTCCTAGAGGATCTTCTCCGCTCGCTCCGCGACGCTTCTCGAATCCACGATCTGCGCCCAACGCCGAATCCACGGCGTCCAACGTCGAATCCACGACGTCCGACCGAATCCACGGTCTTCACCCAATAGCACCCTTCGAATCCACGAACGTGCCTCGCTCCGAATCCACGAGAGCGGTTGAACCTTGAATCCACAAGGACACGCGAATCCACGCGCCGATTTTTAGGGTAAATCGTTGTTTTGGGTGGTGATGATCCGCCGAATACTTAGATCAAAGATAGATCGGAAATACCATCTAAGTATTCATTAGTTTGATTCAACTCAAGATGTGAGTATGAAAACCTAGAATCAAACTAATCAATATAGATGAAGAAACATAGAGTGTTCTCTAATGATTTCCTTTCTTCTCTATATGTGGATCTATAGCCGTATAAAATGATATATGAAAATGACGGCTATTGACTATGTGGATTAACCCTAGAAAAAGAATCATAGGGTCTATTTATAGGTTAGAAACCCTAGGAAGGAGATAAGAATCAAAAACCTAACATTTTTGGAAATTTTACGGACGGCGATCCGGATCGGACTAGCTGTGATCCGGATCGTCGTAACGAGTCAGCCAGTTCCAGAAAAACGAAGGTTCGGGATCCGGATCGAAGTGCTTGATCCGGATCGTTCATATAGTTCACCAAACATCAACGTTCGGGATCCGGATTGCGAAGCCTGATCCGGATCGTTCAAGGAAGATGGTAAACTGAGTGTTCGGGATCCGGATCAAGAGGCTACGATCCGGATTGAACTGGTGTATGAACGAACCACCTTCGGGATCCGGATCGAACAACCTGATCCGGATCCTGAACATGTCCCAAGTTCAGTTTTTGATTTTTATGCAATGAAAGATTCTTCCAAGTGTTTCTACACTACAAGAAGTATTCGGATCACACAAAATCTTTAGTTAAACATACCTGATCCTTTTGAATTCTTCTTTCTTGAGATTGAGTTGAATGATCCAACTTTCTTCACCTTCAATCTTCAAGACTTGAGACTTTCACGAAACTACGCCAACTCAAATTCCGTAACAATCTCCCCCTTTGGCGGTTTCGTGACAAAACACAGATCCACTAAAGAAAATTCAAAAAGATATTTTTGTTGCTATCACCATACAACAAAAATTTACAATGGAGATCCAAAAATTTAAAAAACATGAGATAAACTCCTAAAACAGACTCTAGACTTAGACATCTGTACTCTCTGCACAAAGAAATCATTCTTGACAAAAAGAGATCGTTAGATACCTCAAGAATATTTAGCATACAAAACCTAGTACAGAGATAGAGTTTATCTAATCATCATGACATTTGAGAATTCAGATATGTAAGAGAATCATAGTCAAAAACCAACATATCTTCTATGCAACTAAAAACCAAATGTCACACAATGTTAGTCCAACATCAACTTGTTAGTTATATTACATGCCCAAATAGTTAGTCGAATAGTTAGTCGAGACATGCAAACAATCACAAGATGAAAACCAAAGTTGAAGTTGAAGAGATACTTACCTTGATGTATACAAAATCTTCATCATCAAGATTTTCACAATCATTGTTCATTGTCTTACAAAATCTTCATCATCAAGATTTTCACAATCATTGTTCATTGTTCAAATCATTGTTCTAAACTCTCTCCCCCTTTTTGTCACAAAACAAAGCCAAAATGTAGTTAAGACTACGAAATGTTAGGAGAGTGAAAAGTTCCAATAAAACGTAAAACCTGAGAACTACGCTAAAGTAAGTATAAAACTAAATCCTAAAATCAAAATCCTGCACAAAAGAAAAAAAAAAAATGAGTCAAAAGTAATCAGTTGTCAGAATCTGAGTCTTCAGAGCTTGTGCAACCCATCTTAGAGAGTATCTTTCGCATCCGCTTGTCCATTGAATTGATCTTCTTCGTTATGGTAATGTGAGCTGCCGTGGTAATCTCAAGCTCATTGGTAATTCTTTGTTGTTCCTTCAAAACTTGTTCTTGCTTAACAGATAGTCACTGTTGTTCCTTGATAATCGATGTTATTGATGCTTCATCATCTGTGCCGGGTGCTTGTCGAGATGGTGATGCGGCAGTGCTTGTACTGTGCTTCGTTCCAGATGCAGGAACTGGAGTGACATGCGGCAACTTATGGAGGGATTTGACAATGGTAGACCCATCTATCATGCTCAGACATTGATGATAAGTTGTTGAAGTAATGTCAACCTGAAATTTCTTTAAAATCCTCATTATAATCAAGGGAAATGGAATTCTCTCAGTGGGATGAGGATGCTCAACATATCGCGCCATTCTATTCCAGATAATGTACGGAATGTTGATATTCAATGCCGTTGCCTCTGATGGATGTCCTATGAGATACAAAAACAACAACCGGTCCCATCTCACAACCTTTGTCTGCATATTTGGAAGTATATTGTAACATGTGATGAAGTTTAAGAAGCGATATTCAAGACGAAGTTCTTTAGATCGAACAGATTTTTCGGTTGATTGTGTTCCCTCGAGACAAATTCCCTCTATAACTTTTCGCCATAATGTGTTTGTCAAATTTACCCCCTTCAAGTAGTGAACTCCTTTCTTGCTGGCTTCCATTCCCAAAACCTCGCCAATCAATTGTGGAGTAATCTTAAACCTTGTGCCTTGGATATTCGTGTAGAACTCCATAGGACCGTTCTCAGACTCTCGAAGATGCCGTGCATTAGTATAGAAGGTCCTCACATGATGCAAATAGTAGCCAAGAGTTTCTGGGAAACGACATACTTGAATAAGGTTTGCTTGTTCTGTAGTGATCCGGCCTTTCGGAATATTTTTGACTTACGTGTAGTCATTTAAGCCTTTAAGTGAAATAAAATTATTCAATTCTTGAAGTTGGCCATTGTGAGATGCTAGTATTTTTCTGCGATAGAGCGCGGAAAAAGAAAGCCGACGGCGCGATCGGATCTGAAATCCGATATCGGGAACCCCCTGAACGGGACCCAAAGTGATATGGTAATTAGTCGTGCATCGGAATCCGTGCTAAATATCTTGCACCCGTTAGAGATAAGGTGGTTTATCTCGTGGGGGATAATTAATTAGTTAATTAATTATCCCAGATGGAAAATTAATTAATTCTCTTACGTACGAATTAAAGAGGAATTAATTAAAGGTAAAGTACGACTATATAAGGGATCCTGAGTATCGGAAAGGAAAAGAAAAGAAAATAAAAACCCTAATCGGAGAGAAGGGGAAAAAAAAAAGAAAAGAAAAGACGGAACCCTAGCCGGAAGAAAGGGAAAGGAGAAAGAGAAGGAGCCCGATCTTCCCGGACACCGAACCGAAGGCAAGAACGCGACCGGACAACCTTCCCGTCGATCTTCGGTTAGTAAAATAATTTATTTAAATTATTTGGGTTTTTTTTTTCCGTCATCTCTTTCGTTGAGTTCTTGGTGGTTTTTAATCGGGTTCTTGCTATCGGACCTCCGACCGACGTTTTGGTTGTTCGTCGATCGTTGGTTTAGTCGTTAGAATTATCGTGTTTTTATTCGGAGATTTTGGGATGTTTCGTTGGAACATAGTGGGTTAACGGGAGGCCGCCGCCGCCGTTTTTAAACGGGAGGCCGCCGCCGCCGTTACCATGGTCGCGGGGTCTTCGCCGGAGTCGCACGGGAGCGAAAACGGAGAAGAAACCGCGAAACGGGAGCGCAAACGGAGAAGAAATCGCGAAACGGGAAGTTACTGTGCTTTTCCGTACAGCGCGGTCCACGGGTCCAGGCGTGCACCCGGTGCACGCCTGCAACATCGAAGGCCAAGAACCGGCGCACAAATCCGTGCGCCGGCCCGGCCCGTCCAGCACGGTGCACGTGCTGGGCGTGCACCCGGTGCGCGACGCCGCGGCCGATTGCGTGAACCCGGCGCGCGCCAGCACCGTGCGCGGCCCGGCCCGTCCCGCCTGGTGCACGCTCCTGGGTGCACTCGGCGCATGCCGCCGCCGCCTGATGCCGTAGACCCGGCCCACGGTTGCTCCTGTGCACCACCCGACAGCCCAAAGTTCGGTGGCTCCGTTTGGGTCCGTTTTTCCACCGTTTTGAGCGCCGTTTTCGCCGTTGGGATCGTTATTTCCGTGGCTTCCTTGGCATGGCCACTTGGGACCTTCTTGGTCATTATTTTATTAGGTCGGGTGCTAATTTCGCCGACGCTCCGCGCCTCGACGAAATCGTCGGGGGCGTGCCGTCGGGTCTCTTTTCTCATCATTTCCGCCGTCGGGGCCTTCTTGGTCTAACCAGGGACGTCCCGAGTGGGCTACCGATTGAGGATTGAGTTTTGTTGGACTTTCCCGTCGAAAAGAGTAAAGTGGGTCTTGTGTTTTCAGATGTTAGTACACGCTTTTGACTATAGTTATCCGTGCGGACTTTCTTTAGGTCCAGACGCGCAGCGGGGGTGCGCGAAAGATTCGGGTGTTCCGATCTCTCTCCAAATAGGTGGGTACGGTTGCTGTAAATACAGCCAGTGCAGTAAGTGCATCTATCGTCATTAAAGTGCTCTCAATTTATCTAACAAAGTAGATGGAGAGTTTAACCTTTCGCATAATCGTGTTTTTATCTAACAATTGAAGCGGCTGCGGTCGCATTGTTCATGACACGCCGATCTCGGCAAATCTGTTTTGGGATGCTGCACGTACACAGGCGGATTGGCCTCCGCATGGGTGTACTTTTCCGGAAGAGTGGTCTTGTATGACCCGTGTTCCTCACAAAAGTGTGGGTGCCGTGAGGACCCCTTCGCGCCCGCTGGGAATAGCACACCAGCACCGTGGAAGGGGTAAATGCATCAAAGTAGGTACTTGTGCACGAGGGGAGACTTTAGTCTCTCCGACAGATAATCTGGGGTTGGTGCCCAATTTAATTGATAATTCTGGGGTTGGTGCCCAGCTTAACATGTGCAGGGTTGTAGAGAAATGGTTTTGGTGTTTCCGGTTTGCTCCTTATTCCTTATTGTTATTAGACATCTACTTTGTTTGTCACTGACATTACCCACTCCGTGACAGGCGCTACGAGAGGCGTTAGCCGGGAGTTTGTCGAGACTGCGTCGCGAGGGCCGTAGTCAGGACACTTGGTTATTATCATTATCTCATTTCTTTTACGCATTTAGTTAATTTGCTTGTGGGTAGTAATAATCGTGGACATGTATTATTTAGCACTGTGGATGAGTTGTACGTTTATAGTTGGTTCTTTTGGTGATGTTTTTGTATGCGGCACGTTTTCATGATAAACCAAATGACTTCGAAAAGGTTTTCTCAAAACGAAGTGTCGTGTGGGCACGGGTTTTGCAACTGCTGGTTTTATCCTTTCTAAAACATTGATGCCGCTTTATTATTCCGCTTGATGTTGAATGTCTATTGTATGGTTGATGGTTGATGATTGTTGTATGTGGTTGTAAGTGAGACGCCGTGCATATACAAAGGAGACTCTGTCCGCGGACAGGGAGAATTTGTGTATGTGGCGGTCTGGCACGCACCGGGGATGAGGGTTAAATTACCTTGTTGAGAAGAAAAAAAAAGATACACACGATTTTCCGCTTTGATAGACTCAAAAACCCCCGGGGGCGTGACAGATTAAATGGTATCAGAGAAAACAACCATAACCATAGTAGACGTGATCCGCATCCACAGTGCAGGGTACCACAAGCAAATTAGACTTGAGATAACCAAGGTATAAGTGCGTAGTACGTGAGAGTACGGGAAAAAGGGGACGTAATGTAGGCGTAATCATAAGACAGGGTATTAGGGTTATAACCTTAGGGTTAACGTGGTTTCTTTGTATTACAGCGGACAACGGCCAGGATCCGGCCACCGAGTGCTAACCATTCTCAAATGGACAGGATGGATTCCATAGCTGCAGCCAACCGCATACTCCGCAACCAGCTACGCGACATAGCGGGGCAAATGCTAACTCTCACAGAGCGCCTAGGCATACTGACTCAGGATTTTGAGGGTGTCGACCGCATCCGGCAAGACGCCAGGAACGGCACCTATCGGGGAATGCCGCCGACAGGATTCCCTACTTTTAATGAAGCAGTTATATTGGCCCAGCGGGCAGAGCAAGAACTGGCCGAGGCACGCGCTCGGCAGTGTTATCCCTATCCCAGACCGGCAGAGAACCCCTTCCAGCAGGGCCCGGCACTCAAACGTCCGAGGACGGAGGGAACCTTTGGAAAGTTAAGGAGAGGAGGATCCACACCGCAGGGGAAACCGTGTCCCATATGCAGCGGGGCGCATCAGGTGACTGACTGTCCATGGAGTCACGACCACTGCTACCGGTGTGGCAAGCCAGGACACGCACGCTTCGAGTGCCCACGGAAACCGGGCACCACCAGGCCTCCGGCACCGCGACCGGAGAGGACGGGGAAGACTGCTGCACCCGTTCCACGAGGGGGCCCCGCCCCGGAGGGCCAAGGAGGAAGACGACCGGAGAAAGCGCGGGAGGACGAACCGACACCAGCGAGGGACGCGAAACCACCTCAGGGACCGTGCGTAATCTGCAAGGGTGCTCACCCGGTGGCAGAATGTACGTGGAGGTACCATTACTGCAATCAGTGCGGCTTACCGGACCACTCCCGTGCATTCTGCCCTCAGAGGCCTACTTCCGCCGCCGCCGCGCCACCACAGCAGAAAGGACCAGAGGGTGCTGCGGCCCCCGTTCAGCCAAGGGATTCGCCTGACGACCAGCAATCTGCAGACTCCTCAGACGACAAGTCCCTTCCCCAGCACGCCGTACGACGCTGGCCCAAGGGCTGTGGACGGACTCCCCGGGATACTGCAGTGGAGGACGCTACGTCCCAGACCTAGTAACGGCAGGTAAACTTTTGGTTCCACTTCTCCCTCTTAGATTAGGAGCACCGGTCACACCTTAACCTGCTACCCCTGTTAGACTCTCTCTCTCGCTCCCTCTCTCTAGAATCCTTAAGTATTAGGCGAAGCCTCCCCCGGCCGATGCGCGCGGGCGAGCTTCGAAGCATAGGAGAACCTTGTGTACTCAGGGCCCGTTAAGGGCCATGCAAGGAATAAATAGGCTCCACCCTATGCCTTGCAGCCGAGAACCCAATGGGCCGATAGGTAGTTCAGGGCCGCTCCCCAGATAAGGATCAGCGGTCCCGTGGTAAGGGAATTTCCGGACGTATTTCCGGCAGAGCTCCCCGGAGCGCCGCCGGAACGAGAAGTCGACTTTCCCATTGAACTACTTCCCGGCACCAAACCCATCACCAAGGCACCGTACAGGATAGCCTTCGCGGAGTTGAAGGAACTCAAGGCACAGTTGGAGGACCTTTTGGATAAGGGCTTCATCAGACCTAGCGCGTCGCCCTGGGGCGCGCCCGTCCTGTTTGTGAGAAAGAAGGACGGAAGTCTCCGGTTGTGTATCGACTACCGGGAGATAAATAAGGTCACCGTTAAGAACAAGTACCCCCTGCCAAGGATCGACGACCTTTCGACCAATTACAGGGGGCGACGGTGTTTTCAAAGATTGACCTGCAGTCGGGCTATCATCAGGTCCAAGTAAAGGGGGAGGACATCCCCAAAACGGCTTTTCGGACTCGCTACGGTCATTACGAATTTACGTAATGCCGTTCGGGCTCACGAATGCCCCGGCAGTGTTCATGGACATGATGAACAGGGTGTTCAAAACCCTTTCTGGATTTATTCGTGTGGCCTTCATCGACGATATCCTCATCTATTCCCGTACAGATGAGGAACATGAAGAACATCTGCGCACCGTCCTCCAGACCCTACGGGAACAGAAACTCTACGCCAAACTCAAAAAGTGTGAGTTTTGGCTCCGAGAGGTTGGCTTCTTGGGACATGTAATCTCGGCGGCTGGGGTCGCAGTCGACCCGAAGAAGATAGAGTCGGTGACGGACTGGACCCAACCGACGACGGTAACGGAGATTCGAAGCTTCCTGGGGTTAGCCGGGTACTACCGGCGCTTCGTGAAGGATTTCTCCAGGATAGCCGCCCCCTTAAACCGCTTGACTAAAAAGGGGGAAAAGTTCATCTGGACGGACAAATGTCAGAGGAGCTTCGAGGAGCTCAAGGATAGATTGACGCGAGCTCCGATCCTCGCCCTGCCGGAACCAGGGGAGGATTATGAAGTGTATTGCGATGCGTCGCGAAACGGACTGGGTGGAGTGCTCATGCAACGGGGGAAGGTTATAGCCTATGCGTCAAGGCAGCTCAAAGAATACGAGCGAAACTACCCCGTGCACGATTTGGAACTCGCAGCGGTTGTGTTCGTCCTCAAGCTTTGGAGACACTACCTGTACGGGGCACACTGCAATGTGTACTCGGATCATAAAAGTCTTAAGTATCTTTTCACCCAAAAGGAGTTAAATTTGCGACAAAGACGATGGCTCGAGCTATTGAAGGATTACGATTTAACGATCCACTACCACCCGGGAAAGGCAAATGTGGTGGCCGACACCCTGAGCCGTAAGGGGCAGGCCGAGAAAGCAGGGGTAGGTGCCATCACCCAACAAGATAGTCTGATTGCGGAATTTTCGCAACTAAGACTAGAGGTAGTGTCGGCGGGTACAGTCGAACGACTTCTGACACTGGTGGTCAGACCTACCCTGCTTGACAGAATTCTCGAGGGGCAGTCAACTGATGACCAACTCCAGCTGGTGCGAAGTAGAGTGACTGCCGACCAAGGAGGAGACTTCGCAGTAAACTCCGACGGCACGATACGATTTCGGGGACGAATCTGCGTGCCGGATCTACCGGAACTCAAAGAGGAAATCCTGCGGGAGGCGCATACCGCTCATATACAGCGCATCCCGGGGAACGAAGATGTACAAGGACGTCAATCAGACCTTCTGGTGGCCCAAAATGAAGGGAGACGTGACTCGGTTTGTGGCACACTGCCTGGTGTGCCAACGAGTGAAGGCCGAGCACCAGCGGCCAGCAGGAATATGTATTGCAACCCTTACCGGTACCCGGGGCCCCCCCGTGTTGAGTGGACATGATTCCATGAGTTTGTGACGGGTGTGTGGCGAGATCGTCACAGGGACACGT
>JAQNDB010003632.1:0-28287 GCA_029204045.2 Tillandsia leiboldiana
TTGTTTCATCCAAACTTGTGCAACCCGAGCCTAGGTCTTTTGAGGGTGTTGCTTCCGCGACTTCTCCGTCACTTTCCGGCAAGCCTCAGGTGAGCACTACAATTTCCTGTCATTGCTAAGCATGATGCTCACAGTAACTTCAGTTTGTCAAGTATATTATTAGTTGTAGCATGGTTGCTTATTTGGCCTTAAGTATTATATGGGCCAACTTTGTAAATGGGCTTTTTGCTGGCCCAAGCCAGTGAGCACGAGCTTCGTCTCGTCGTAACGGACGCGCTGAAACTTACGGCGTTGTCTCTGGATTCTGGATTTAGAGACGAGACGTTTTGTATTCAAGTTTAGTAAAAGTATGCTATTTAGAATTAATTATGGACTAAGTTGCAATTGTAGCGTGCCGACTGTCTTTAGACAGTATTTACGCACCGTCTAGTCAGTTTATTAGAGTTCCGAAGTGTTTCGTTGAGCGGGAATCGGATCCCGTTCCGTAAATTGGCGAAATTGCCGGTTTTACGGTTTCAGGCATCAGTTCCGCGTCCGGTTTGGATTTCTGGTCGTCAGTTGTTGCCTCTGGTTATCCCCGACACTATCCTTGCTGGTCCAGTGTTTTTTGGTATTTCGTCGGGAGACTCCGAAGCCGAATTGGGCTTTTCGGGAGTTGCGCGAGTAGTTATGGAAACATCTGGACATCGAAAATTATGATTTTGCCCCTATCTGCCCGAACGTCAACGCTATGATATTTAGGGGCAGCAGTGTCGTTTCGCGATATTGAGTATTTATAGACTGTTGGCGGGTCATATTTAGTGATTCAGTGGATTTCTGGGAATTTCGGTTTAAACCTAGTTTTGGCTAAGTTCCCCGTGTTAGCAATATGTTATTGTAGTGTTGTCGGATGGGTATGAGTGAGTATGTTTCTGATTCCAGTTCTGTTCAGGTCCCAGCAGTTCAGCACCAGCCTCCTAGTGACTAGCGGGAGTTCGAGATCGGCCTACACTCAGGTGGGTTATTTTCCGTCCGGGCTTTATCTTTTCGGCCCTCTGGTTGCTTTAGTCCAGTCGGACACCTGTTTTTGATTTAGCCTTGATTATGCTACATGTCTTTTATCCTTAGTTTATAGACATCTACCTGGACATTTCCTGTTTACCTGTCATTTTTATTCCTGTATTCAGTACAGTTGACATTCATGGTCTGATCATGCCTATTGTTGCTTCATATCTATCTATCAGTTATTAGGTCGCATTATATCCAGAGATACTTGCTTTTATTTCCAGTTATGCATGATAGACCTGATTGATATACAGACAGATAGTTGCTTCCCTGAGGGGATCTCGGCTGGTTTGCCGACTACCCGGTCATTAGACCGTGAGCTTGAGCATAGCATTATGATTTGCCACGCACTGCTGTACTTCACGAACATTGCCGGGGTCGCACCCCGTGGATTTTGTTCTTTACCGGTAAAGTGGTCTAGAGGAAGGACCCGTGAGCCCTTTGCATCGGGACTGCTTGGCGTCTGTGAGTGCAGGGTTATGTCAGCCAGATATGGTGCGGATCGGTGGCTTAGCTGAGGTCCTGCGTGACCAATAGTGGCATTTGATTTGGGTACTTGGTGTTCTTGTGATTGATGCATAGCTTTTATTCTTCCATGTTCTAGCATGCTTATTTCAGTACCTATTATTTCTCAGTATACTCTGATTATCAGTAGACCTGTTATTTGATTATTCAGTTTCTGTTCAGTATACTTTGACTATCATTAGACCTGTTATTTGATTATTCAGCTTCTATTCAGTATACTTTGACTATCAGTAGACCTGTTATTCAGCTTCTGTTCAGTATATTTTGACTATCAGTAGACCTGTTATTTGGTTATTCAGCTTTTATCCCTGATCAGTTACTATCCGCAGATTTTAGTATTCAGTAGGTACGATTAGCTATTTCTCGGCTCGTCGTGCCCACTGGGATACACTGTCGATGTATCTCACACCCCCTGGGTGACTGTTTTTCAGGTCTGTCGGGTGAGGAGATGTCGGGACGGTCTGGTGAGGTGATTCACGATAGAGCTGTCCCCCTGAGGATCTACTTATTTTGGTTTTGGATTATTTATCAGTTTATACTTTAATATGACATCTTAGTACTTTAGTATTCGTTTACATGATGTTGAGTTTGTAGGACATATATATAGTTGTTTAGAACTAATTGGGTTTTAATTGTTGTTTAGTTAAGTGGTGCTTGATCTCTGATTGTATGATGTTGTACTTGCCTAGCCGTGAATGTATAGGGGAGATTCTGTCCGTTTGGATAGAGGATTTCCTATGCATGTGGCGGTCTGTTACGCCCAGTTTCTGATAACTCTGATTTAAAAAAAAAATAAAAAAAATTTAGACTGGTTTTTAAACTCGGGGCGTGACAGATTTTATGGTATCAGAGCAAAAGGTACACGGTACCTAGGAAAAATTGATTAGGTTCTGGCTAGGATTGAACCCTAGGATGACTTATGACGTGAGAGCGCGGGGTATTTGTCTAGTAGTTAGGAGCTCAGGTGTATGTTCACACTTATGAGTTGTTTTTCCTAACTTGTTGTTGCGGCTAAGTGCGGTGTTAGCATGCGTTCTGGGCTTAGTGGTCATAGTGGGTGCAGTGTTAGCTGCGGTTGTGGTACGAGCCATGGGTTTGATATATCAGTGGAGCCTGAGGGCTCGGATTTTTGATAGCGGTTAGAGGATCAGTTCACCGCATTTTGCTGGGTTAGTCCAGCAGATGGCTCAGTATCAGATAGTTGTTATTGTTGCACTGGCCCTCCCACTAGTCCAGGTATTTGGAGAAGTCAGTGATCCTCCAGTTGTCCTCGCGTCACTTGATATAGTACTTTTGTCGCAGCCGTGGTTATCAAAACTATGTTGTGGCTGCTATTACTGGAGATTTCTCGATTATAGCTATCGGGATGCCTATGAGGTTAGCAATTATGTTGCTTTGGACGGAATGATTCTGACGACACTTAGCAAATATTAGTCCTTATTGAGTTGTGTCCCAACCATGATCAGTGTAAATAGTTTGGGATTCATGATTATTTCGTTAGAAATGGTAGCAGTGAGCGCATTGGCACAGACATGGTTGATGTACAGGCTAAATTTGGTGATCTATGGGCCCGATTGTAACCCTGACTTGGGATGGATTCAGATTTGAGGCCCCACCCGTTTGTTGCACGAAATTTAATGAAGACTCAGTTTCTTCTATGAGTATACCAACAATTGTAGATCGTTGTGGCTGTTATTATGGTAGGATATGACGAAAGGAGTCTGACGTACGGAGTAATGATGATAGCTTGAGGATTTGATTTCTATTTTTAAACGAATTCGATTTGTGGTTATTTCGCACATTGTGTGTGAACTGATTATGGGGTCGTGATCGCCCCTGACGATATTGAGTTGCGACCTGGCGTTGCTAGAGCAGTGTTAGCAAGTGGTGATGCATTTAAGGTATGGTGAACAGTAGATATGGTTCTAGATTCCTGTGAGTAGCCAGGGTCGCACTCATCACCACGAGGTGGTAGAGACAATTGATATAGGTTTATAGTATCGGCATAGAGATTTGTGTCATGAGGTATGAGTTATACCTTCTGTTGGATTCCGGTGGGAGTCGTGTCCCCAACTTGATGTTGGCGACGATCTATGGTATTTCACTTTTCTTTTGATAAGCACGTTGGCTGCAAACAACGTACTGTCGAAAGAGCTGAGGAAATACCCCACCCTGTAAAGGGGAATATCATGATTGGGTCTATTGTCTGCTTACTTAAATTTTAGTTTCCAAGGTTGTCTTTGGACAACGATGTTGTAAGTTCAGTATTGATATTCCATACCATCTTGGACCTTAGGTAGGTCTCAGACAGATCGCGTACATAGTGGATTATTTTGTCATTGTTGCGGGTTTCTGACCTAGTTTGTGGCCACTAGCCACGTTGATCTCGCCAGATCTTGCAACTGAGTTGATAATAGAAATATGTGGGTTAAGCTATAATGTTGGACAACATGTCCAAATCGGATATTTTAAGCATTATGAAGGTGACTTTGGGTTGCGATGTATTATGATGCTAAGAGACTGATCGTGTGAGATTTAACCGGCAGTTGCCGCCAGAGGTTTGTCAAACTCGTTTGGCTGTTTAAGGCAGTTGTGTGTCTTTTAACAGTCCGAGGTTTAGTTCTGAAAACTGGTGGTGAAATTTATGCCACAAACAGTTATAAAGTGTAAGAAGAGTTTGCTAGTGTACTGCCTCGATAGTCAGCTTAAACAGGCAGAACTCAATGGTCAAAGAATTGAAAGATCGTAACTAGGGTACATCGACCCTTTATATTGCATATCCTGTGTGGTATCTTTATGAACGAGAATTTTTAGCAGTTCGGATGAAACAGAATTGTGAACCCGAGTGTTATCGCAAACAGCACAGTACAAGGTGCATTGACATTAAGGACCGTGTATGTTCGGTCAACGAGCAAGTTATCGGGTTAGCACTTAGCGTGATGCCTCTTTTACCACATAGCAGTGTTACGTTTAGACTCTGAGTGAGCTAAGTGACAAGTTGGTGTATATGTAGTAACCATGATTTTAAAATCTAAATTTAGGATTAAGATAATTTCCAGAATTATTTAAATAGGCAATTAGTGGGTCAATAGTGGCCCAGAAATGTCGACTTTCGATCGGGGTCTGATCTGGAAAATCTGAGATCACCATTGCGATCGTCTCGTCGAAACATGGAAGTTTCATATACATATGTTTTCGATCCGACGGTCGGATCTTCCAGAAATCAGAAATCAAAAAGCGGGCCCCGCGACTTAAAGTGAATAGTAACCCTCGATTTTAATTCCCTCACGGTCACTAATGGCCAAACTACTATCTAAGATTTTAACATAGGAGTATGAGTAATGGATTCTAGCTATTTTCGACGTTCTGAGCGTAATGGTACTGATGAATTTTGCGTTTGGCGATCCGAGTGCATCGGGATGCGTGCAGTACACCGCAAACCATCAAATTAAATGACCCGAGATTTTACCTGAGCGTCAAATGAATCAAACAAATACGCTACTTGACAGGTCTCGACGAGCCGGACGTCGTGGCGAAGTCCGTTTCGCAAAATGACGAGCGGATTGTCTCGAAATACGTAAAAACCACCCAAAAATGGACTAAATTACAAGGAAAGCTAATATTTTATGCACCATAGTTTAAGGGATTTAATGGTCAGGGTGTTGGGTGCATTTTGCAACCCCTGATCAGGTCTCGGATGCTAGGTTTGGGTGTGAACCCGGTTTGAGGAGAGAATCATGCATTAAGTGTTATGTCTCTTAGTCTTCTGGGATTCATGCACACGAGGAGTTGTGGGGAATTCCAAGCATCCAACTTCTCCTCTACATCATCAAGGAAGAGCCTCGGATGCTTGGGAGGCCAAAGAACACAAGCCACTCATAGAGAGAGAGCCCGAGAGAGAGAAAGAGAAAGGAAGGTTGGACCAAATCTTTACCGAGTTGGAGTTGAAGTTTCCTGTGGTGTTCCACAGTACCAGAGGAGCATCTGGAGGCTTACTGAAGTTGCGCGAAGTGGGAGGAGTGAACCGGCTTCATCCTTTCTTCCCCGAGCTCGGCCAAGGTAAGAAACCTAAACCAAAGGCTTCTTGCACCCGAGACCACATGCAGTAGGTTAAGAAGTTCCTTAGGAGGCTCCCTTCAAAGTCCTAGCCTTCCCTGCAAAGTGCATGGCCGGCGGGAGAGTATGATGGCCGGAAACCTAGATGTGCTCCGCCTCGAAAGAACTCGGCAACCACTAAACCAAAATAGCTAAAAATTTGTATGCAAGGACTTTAGGATATGTAGATTAAATATGCAAAGTTTCATTGAATATGGCTAAGTATTTAGAAAGAAAATGGATGTCCTAGCTTTTTGAATTATTGCAAGTTGGCCGAGCTTCTTGCTCCGGCGCCGGCGGGCTTCTTCGACGCCGGCCACATGCCCAGAACTCTTCTAGGGACCGAGGGGAGTCCATCCATGCACTTGCATGGCAACCATGCAGCGCGGCCAAGATGGGTTCGAAATGGGATCAAATCTCGGCCGCCGGCGTTCCGGCCAACTCCGGCCGGGGAGGGTTGGTCGGGAAGCTTTGTATGGACCAGAGGAACCTTCTATCCAAGTTGGAAGGCTTCATATAGCCTCTTTTAAATTCCGCCATTAGAGGGGTTGAGCTCGAAATGGAGCTTTGCTCCCCGCCGCCGCCGCCGCACCCCGTCGACCGGGCATGGGCACAGGAAGCTTTAGTGAAGTATTTAGCACCTATTGGTGCTTTTGGTTTGGTCCCAGAGCTTCTGGTTGAAGCATCACGAATTTCAAAGCAAGGAGTCATCATCTTCTTCCTTGAGCCCGCGGCCAACTTGGCATCTGGCTTGCTCCAGGTTGATGGGAGTTGCTCCAGAGACTTAGTAGAATCTAATGATCCAAGTTATATGCCTCCTGGTCCAGTATTTGCAGAGAACCAAGTTTGAATTTGGCTATGTTGTATGTGGATTATTTGTGCACACCACCTGTTTGATTAAATGCCAAAATGAACTTTTAATTGAAATTTGACAAAGATATAAATATCAAAGTTGCTTAGAAATGTTCCCTGAGCTTGATGCTCACTTCAGGCCAAGATGGGTCTGTGTGGATTAAAATTTGGAGCAATAAAAACTTGTATGATTGCAAGGATCTGGTTCTGGTTGAACCAGCAGGTCTGGGCTGCAAAAGAGGTGAGCCCCAGTGTCCTTGCACTGTTTAAAGACATTTTCATATACAAAGTGTAATTAAAAGAGGTTTAGATTAAAAGTTATAGTGTAATCAACCTTTTAAACTAATGTTGGAACAAAACTAAGTTCCGGGCTGTTAGCGAAGCCGCGGCAGTGTACTCCTGGCTAATTTGGGGTCACTGAACGCGATGCTCGCGTTAAAAACTGATTTTGAAGTCCCAGAGAAACAAAAATGCAAAATGGCTATGTAGAGGTTTTAAAATTGATCTGGGTTTTAAGTTGAATTGGAATAAGTTAGAGTCAGAGTTGATCCTTGATCAATATGATTGATTCAGGTTTATTCGGTGCCTCTGGTTCTGAGCATACAGTGGATACGGTTTAGTCGCCTGCGATTTGTCAGGTGGGTTATCTTCGGTCCGGGTTTTATCAGTTCGGCCCTCTGGGGTGCGATACTGGTTGGACTCCTTGTAGTATTCTGGTTTTCCCCGTATAGTTTTTCCGTTGAATCCACTGTGTAGAACACCTAGTGTTGGTGTGTCTGGCCCATGGTGCATCAAAGGGGTGCCACAGATGGACCCTGTGTGGTATTTTAGCTGATTTGGTCTTCGGCTGTGTTTGCTGAATTTTAGAGAAGGAACTGGGCCAAGCGGAGTTCGGATTTGGATTCAGCGCGAAAAAACGCTTGAAAACGACTATTTATTTGTCGAATTTGGAGTCCGGATGACCAAATGCGGGCTTCCGGAAGTTTCGGGGGATTTCCGGTGCATGGGGGTGCTCCGTGGACCGGACAGTGCCACGTGGCGGCCCATTATTGGGCGGCTCACGTCGCTCGGTCCACGGAGGAGGCGCGGCGGTGCATGGACCGCGCGGGTGGCCGCGTGGCGCTTCCGGATTGGAGGGAGCACGCGGCGCGGTCCAGGGAGGTTGGCGCGGGGCTCGTGGACCGGGCGCACGACACGCGTCGCCGGCTGGTTGGGTGGTCCACCTGGACTCGGTCCACGCGTGCCCGAGGCGGTGCCTCGGGGCGCGGGCCGGTGCAGGGCCACAGTGCGGCTGGTCGGCCGCACATGGCCCGCACTCGAGTGCGGGCCACGTGTCGGCCGGCCAGCGGAGGGGTGCATGCACCGCCTCCAGCGCACCCGGGCCACGTGGCGGGCGGCCAGTCGCCCCGCACGGCTGTTTGCTGTGCGGGGGACACGTGGCCGCCCCAGGGACTTTCGGGCGGTCGGACGGCCCCCCGTCCGACCTGCTTCGAGGATTCGGGCGCCCGAAAGTGGCGCACGAATCCGACAAAAAGGGGGGGGGGGGGGGGTTGGCAGCCTATATAAAGGCCTTTTGGGGGGCCCTTTTGCTCACTTTCTGTGAGGATCTCCACAGTGAACCCTTAATGAAAAATCTTCCTCTACCTGAAACCCTTCTTGTCGCTCACTCCTGAGATTTTAGGAGCGCGTTTTTCGAGGTTGGTCATTTTCCGGCGCGGCGCAACACTCGTTCTTCGACGACCCGTTTCGTCCCTTCGCAGTGTTTAGGCTCCCCCGGCTCACCCCGACCTCCGATTCGGGTGATTTTTGCGCCGTTGGACTTTCGACAGGTAGGGCTTCATTTTTGATATGTTGAGTAGCCCCTGGTTTTCATGTGGATTTTGAGTTTCCCGAGCTTCTTTGTGACCCATTTTTTCCTCGCGGAGTTTTGGACAGCACCTGCTTGATCTGGCTATAACTTCGCGTTCAGGCGACGGATCGAGGCGATTCAAAAGGCATTTCTCATCTACATCTCGCGAGGAATCTCCTGGAATTTTCTCAGATTTTTCTGAGTATTTTTCGAAGGTGGAAATCTCCTTTCTCTGTAACTTTTTGGTACAGAAATTCTGCACAGTTTTGTTTGGGGTGTTCCCCTTGCCGAATTTGTATCTCAACGAAGGAAGCTCGGTTTTGAACGTGCAGGTACTCGTTTCGACGGGTTCGTCGCAAGGAACGCGACGGTATTTTTATTAGAATTTTCTGAGCACCCTTCGCAGGTGAAAATATGAGATCTTTGGATCGGTAATTTTGGGACAGATTTTGTGATATTTGAAGGACTAAAATTATGTATGTTCTTCTTGGAGGTTTGGCACAGCATTGCGGTGAGTTTTGGTGCGAGCGCGGGTTCTCGCATTTGGGACAGGATTTTAGCGCTCGAGGTGGGTACCGTTGTTAACCTCTTATTTTGGACAACCCACTAGGCATATTGGAGCTTGTATTTTGTAATATGGCCAACATACTAGTAAAAATGAACAGAGCATGCTTAATGAAAAGAAAAGGGCTCACGATTGATACTTGTATCTTTAGAGGACTAGACACTAATAAATGGTAATAACCGGCTAAATCCGTTTCATACTTAATGTTTATTGAAGGACTTATGCATGTGTCTAAATCAGCTCATGGTAGGTTAATATTTCGGATATTTTAACCAAGGCATAATGTAAGAATTGGAATACAAAAATTATCTTGCTCAGTAAAGGGCTTTCGCATGTTTAAATGGTCACCTAGTTAGGCCACCTTTTTCTGCTGAACTATCATGCTGGAATTGACTTAGGAGAAACCATGATTTCATTTTTCTCCAGTTATCTTGACATAAGGGGATGTCATGCCCGGGTTAGGGCAGGGGCTGGGATAGAGTAGGCAGATACTGGGATTTCGGGACAGGCAGGCTGTGTAGGCAGGGTATTGCGGCGATCGCGGATTTTGGGCGATTGACCGGACAGTTGTTGTTGCATCAGATCGGGGAAGGGATTTGGGCTTTCTTTTAGTGGATGGACCTGTTCCATTTAGATCAGTGTCATGATCCAGTCTTGTGGACTTATTTTTCCTTGGGCACTTATTACTCAGGCATTATGCTCGTGTGGGTCGCTCCCCTCGAGTGCCACTCCGGAGTGCGCGTTATACAGACTTGAGTCTTTGAGACTCCTATCCCCTATCGGTGTTATGCGTAGGCTGGCATACCCGATTTGGCAGGCATCGCAGGCAGTACCAGTGTATACTGGGGTATAGATTGGTTTGGTCAGGCAGGCTTTGATATTCTGATGCATACATTTAGCTATTTTTTAGCTGGGCATGTAGAGGCATATTAGTGGTATTTTTATCAGTATCCATGCATAAAGTTTACCACATTATTCTTTTCGCCTCTGGTAGTCCTAGTGGGCAGGTACGAGTTGAGGTTTACCCACTAGGGGAGGCTACTGTTTTTATAGTAGTTCTCACCCCCACTCTTTTTCCCTCTTCTTTTTCCCCTTTGTTTTGTAGAGTCCTCTGCGGGAGTTGCGGGACCCTCTTCTCAGGACCGAGGTAAGAGGATCGTTGATTAGCTAGATGCTTCCCTGATCCAGAGTTCTGATAGTTTTTGATGTATCCCCGGTACACTCAGACTGTTGTACTTCCTTTTATTTTGGGTCTGGCTTCGGCCAGCTGGATGTATTTTATTTGGTGAGCTGGGAGAGACATTTGTATAATTTTGAGAGCTATGTTGTATTTTCTTTTCTGCTCTTATATGAGTTGTACTAGTTGTAGTTAGCTCTGTTATGCTCTTTTATTTTATCTAGCTATCTGAGCAGGTTACCAGCGCTTCGTGTACACGGAAAATTCTGAGTGCACGGCGGATCTGTAGACGAGCCTGGGTTCTGGTTTACACCCGGGGCGTGACAGATTAAGATGGTATCAGAGCTTAGGGATAGGTCAGTTGGGGCTTAGAAAACCCTTGGCTTTTGGCAGGCCCTAGGATGGCATGGCGCGAGTGACGCGATATTTTGCGAAAGTCGGCAATTTATTATTAACTCTTCCTGTGAGTGGAGAGGGATTGGCATATCCTATCTCTGGTAGACTATTATGTTGGCTGCAGACAACATAAGGTTACAGAAATAGGGGGATGTCCATGACTTTCGCTGGATTGGGTCGAGAGTGCTTTTGTTTACTGACTCGTGATTTCTCGTGTGGCAGGATGCCTCCTAGGCGGCAGATCCCTACTCGGGGTACTCCTACACCCCCGGAGGAGCCGGAGCAGTCCGGGCCTTCGGAGATTAGTGAGCTTAGGGCCATGGTGGCCCAGTTGGCGGAGAGCCACCGCCGTCAGGAGCAGAGGTTTGATCAGTTGCTTGCCCAGGTTAGGGCACCTCCCCCTACTACTGTAGAGGCCCCTATACCACCTGTTGTACCACCGGCTATTCCACCAATCCCTACGGCACCGTCGTCGAGCAGTGGGGCCCAGGGGATGTTCAAGCCGTTGACCCCGGCGGAGGAGCGGGAGTTTGCTGACAAGCTCTCACAGTTTTGCAAGCGAGGACCGCCTAGGTTCTCAGGGCGGAGCACACACCCGTGGGAGATAGGATTATGGCTGGCAGCAATGGAGAAGTTATTTCAGGACTTCTTCATTGACCATAGATACAGAGTGCATATGGCAGTGCACTGTCTAGAGGGGGATGCAGATGCCTGGTGGCGTCGGGTTGAGCCCTTGGAGTTTCAGATTACCCGGCAGCTGCCTTGGTCAGAGTTTCGACGGATGATCCTGGACACCTATTTCTCCACGAGCGTGAAGAAAAAGATTGAGGATGACTTGAAGAATCTACAGCAAGGTGATCGGGCTGTATGGGATTATTTTCAGGAGTTCACGCAGTTGCTCAACTGCGTGCCCTATGTTGCCAGGGATGGGCCGCACCAGGTAGAGCTTTTTGAGACGGGTTTGCGCCCTGAGATTTATACCTTGGTGCACGCCCAGAGGCTTCAGACCTTATCAGAGGCAGTGGATCACGCACAGTGGGTCGAGAGGGGAGACCACGTCGTTGCTAGGCGTGGGGGTGCGGTCACTCATAGTTCTGAGAGGAAGCGACCAGCGTCCGATGATGGGGGACAGGCCAGTTCCTGGAGGCCGCCCCGACCGCCACCGCCTCAGTTTACGGGCCGTGGGCGCTCGGAGCGGCGAGGGTCTGGGGGATCCCAGAGGCCCCCGCAGCATCAGCAGCAGCAGCCCCAGCGACAGCAGCAGCATTCGCAGCAGCAGAGGTCGCAGTCTCGACAGCAGGGGTCACAGCGGCAGAGGCAGCAGCAGCAGCAGTCGAGGCAGTCTCAGTCGGCGGTCAGGTGCATCTTTTGCAGGGGACAGCACCCGTCGGATACGTGTGATCAGAGGTTTGGCCGCTGTTATCGGTGTGGACAGTCTGGCCACATTCGTGCTACTTTCCCTTTCTCGGCATCGCCGGCTCCTTCCTCAGCATCAGCCCCTTCGGCGCCCCAACAGCGGCCTTATGCTCCAGCGAGCAGGGCTCCTTCTTCGCATCCTGCAGACTACAGACCCCCGGCACAGAGTGGGCGTGTTTACGCCGCCCAGGTAGAGGACTCCGCCGCAGCCAACCACGTGGTGGCAGGTATCACTTTATTTTTTGGCACTAGAGCTCGCACTTTATTTGATACCGGTGCATCACATTCTTTTATCAGTAGATCATTTGCATCATCCTATGGATTAGAGTTAGGTCGGTTGCCACATGCATTAGAGGTACGGATTCCTGAGCATACATTGCATGTAGAGGAGTGTTGTTAGTCTTGCCCTGTACAGCTTGAGTCTTGGGTTTTGCCAGCGGACCTTATGGTCCTTAGTCAGCTGCGAGATTTTGACATTGTACTGGGGGTGGATTGGCTGGCCCGCTACTTCGCGACGATTGACTGCGCCGCGAGGACTGTTACTTTTAGCGAGCCAGGCCCGGAGGTGTTCGTTTACAGGGGGTGCCAGAGTGCTTTCTTTGCCTCTGTGGTTTCGACTTCTCGGGCGAGGCAGATGATGCGCAGTGGCTGTGTAGCCTTTTTGGCTTGGGTGGTAAAGGAGCCTACGGCGGCACCGGGACTCACGGATATCCCTATTGTCCATGAGTTCCCGGACGTGTTTCCACCGGAGTTGACTTGTATGCCGCCGGATAGGGAGGTCGAGTTTTGGATTGACGTAGTCCCAGGAACTGCGCCAATCTCTAAGGCTCCTTACCGGATGGCACCGGCTGAGTTGCGAGAGTTAAAGGCGCAACTTCAGGATTTAATAGATAAAGGCTTTGTGAGGCCAAGTGTATCGCCTTGGGGAGCGCCGGTGCTATTTGTGAAGAAGAAAGATGGATCACTTCGACTGTGTGTTGATTATCGAGAGCTGAATAAAGTGACCATCAAGAACAAGTACCCTTTGCCGCGCATCGATGATCTATTTGATCAGCTGCAAGGGTCTTGTGTCTTCTCCAAGATTGACTTACAGTCTGGTTACCACCAACTGAAGGTGAAGGCCGAGGACATCCCGAAGACGGCATTCAGGACGCGGTACGGGCATTATGAGTTTACCGTCATGCCTTTTGGATTGACTAATGCCCCTGCTGCTTTTATGGATTTAATGAATAGGATTTTTCGGCCATATCTGGATCGATTCGTGGTGGTGTTTATTGATGATATCCTGATCTATTCACGGAGTGATGCAGAGCACGAGGAGCATCTGAGGACTGTGCTGCAACTTCTCTGGGAAAAGAAGTTGTATGCCAAACTATCTAAGTGCGAATTTTGGCTTAGAGAGGTCACCTTTTTGGGGCATGTGATCTCCGCCGCAGGAGTGGCCGTGGACCCGGCGAAGATTGAGGCAGTCCGGGATTGGCCTCGACCAACGACGGTATCTGAGGTTCGCAGTTTTATGGGCTTAGCCGGATATTACCGTCGGTTTGTGGAAGGTTTTGCGAAACTTTCCACACCCCTCACTCGTCTGACTCGTAAAGGGATTAAGTTTATTTGGAGTGAGGATTGCCAGAGGAGCTTTGAGGAATTAAAGAACAGATTGATGTCGGCTCCCATCCTTTCCCTCCCTATTATGGGGAAAGGATATGTGATTTATAGTGATGCATCGCACCATGGACTTGGATGCGTGCTGATGCAGGAGGGTAGAGTGATCGCGTATGCCTCTCGGCAGCTAAAAGATTATGAAAAGAACTACCCCACCCATGACTTGGAGCTTGCTGCAGTGGTTTTTGCATTGAAGTTGTGGCGCCATTATCTGTATGGGGAGCACTGCGAGATTTACACAGATCACAAGAGCTTGAAATACTTGTTCACACAGAAGGAGCTCAACTTGAGACAACGCCGATGGTTAGAATTATTAAAGGATTATGATGTGGATATACTCTACCATCCCGGCAAGGCCAACGTGGTTGCTGATGCCTTGAGCAGGAGAGCAGTGCAGAGCTTATCTTTGATGATCACCGATCAGGCGCCACTACTTGAGCAGATGAGGCGGTTAGAGCTCGAGGTTGTATCCCCTAGGGTCTCTGCGCGACTTATGACTCTAGTCGTACAGCCCACTCTGTTGGACAGGATTCGGGAGAGACAGAGTGAGGACCCCCACTTGTTGAGGGTTCGAGAGCAGATTCAGACGGACTCGGCAGGGGATTTTTCAGTTGATGCTTCGGGAGTACTTCGGTACAGGGACCGAGCTTGCGTGCCCATGGATACAGAGATTCGAGAGCAGATCTTGAGGGAGGCCCACTATACACCTTATACCATCCATCCTGGGGGGACTAAGATGTATAGGGACCTCAAGGCACAGTTCTGGTGGAACGGGATGAAAAGAGACATTGGGAGGTTTGTAGCACATTGCTTAATTTGTCAGCAAGTAAAGGCTGAGCATCGTGTACCTGCTGGCAAGTTGCAGAGCCTCCCAATCCCTGAATGGAAATGGGAACATGTTACCATGGATTTTGTTACCGGGTTGCCGAGGGCACAGTCAGGAGCAGACGCGATCTGGGTAGTCGTGGACAGACTCACCAAATCCGCTCACTTTTTACCGGTACAGGTGACTTGGCCACTAGACCGACTGGCACAGCTGTATTTAGACGAGGTAGTGAGGTTGCATGGCGTGCCTACCTCCATTGTATCTGATCGAGATTCGAGGTTTGTTTCGCGCTTTTGGAGGAGTCTACAGGCCACTTTGGGGACACAGCTAAGTTTCAGCACGGCTTTTCACCCACAGACAGACGGACAGTCAGAGCGGACTATACAGATTCTTGAGGACATGCTCCGGGCTTGCACGCTAGACTTTGGAGGAGGATGGGTGCGACACTTATCACTGGCAGAGTTTGCGTACAACAATAGCTTTCAAGCGAGCATCCAGATGGCTCCGTTCGAAGCATTGTATGGACGCAAGTGTCGTTCCCCACTTTATTGGAGCGATGTGGGTGAAAGACGGACTTTGGGTCCAGAGTTGTTGCGAGAGACAGAGGATAAAGTCAGGATAATCAGGCAACATCTTCAGACAGCTCAGAGCAGACAGAGGAGCTACGCCGATGTGCGGAGGCGAGACCTTGAGTTTGGGGTTGGAGATCATGTCTTTTTGAAGGTTTCGCCTTCAAAGGGTATCCGGAGATTTGGGATTCGTGGGAAACTGAGCCCTCGTTATATTGGACCTTTTGAGGTATTGGAGCGCATAGGGCCAGTTGCCTACAGGCTTGCACTCCCCCCCAGGCTTGCTGGTGTTCACGATGTATTCCATGTATCGACCCTGAGGAAGTATGTTCATGATCCGTCACACATCATCGATTTCACCCCACTGGAGATTGCTGAGGATCTGAGTTTTGTTGAGCGGCCATCGAGGATCTTGGACCGCGAGGTTAGAGAGCTGCGCAGCCGGGCCATCCCTTATGTGAAGATCCTCTGGAGCGGTCGTGATGAGCGCGAGGCTACCTGGGAGCTAGAGTCAGCGATGTTGGATGCTTACCCCTATTTGTTCGAGGCCCCGGCTTGAGGTATGGCTTTTGTTTCGAGGACGAAACTCTTTTAGTGGGGGAGGATGTAGTATTCTGGTTTTCCCCGTATAGTTTTTCCGTTGAATCCACTGTGTAGAACACCTAGTGTTGGTGTGTCTGGCCCATGGTGCATCAAAGGGGTGCCACAGATGGACCCTGTGTGGTATTTTAGCTGATTTGGTCTTCAGCTGTGTTTGCTGAATTTTAGAGAAGGAACTGGGCCAAGCGGAGTTCGGATTTGGATTCAGCGCGGAAAAACGCTTGAAAACGACTATTTATTTGTCGAATTTGGAGTCCGGATGACCAAATGCGGGCTTCCGGAAGTTTCGGGGGATTTCCGGTGCATGGGGGTGCTCCGTGGACCGGACAGTGCCACGTGGCGGCCCATTATTGGGCGGCTCACGTCGCTCGGTCCACGGAGGAGGCGCGGCGGTGCATGGACCGCGCGGGTGGCCGCGTGGCGCTTCCGGATTGGAGGGAGCACGCGGCGCGGTCCAGGGAGGTTGGCGCGGGGCTCGTGGACCGGGCGCACGACACGCGTCGCCGGCTGGTTGGGTGGTCCACCTGGACTCGGTCCACGCGTGCCCGAGGCGGTGCCTCGGGGCGCGGGCCGGTGCAGGGCCATAGTGCGGCTGGTCGGCCGCACATGGCCCGCACTCGAGTGCGGGCCACGTGTCGGCCGGCCAGCGGAGGGGTGCATGCACCGCCTCCAGCGCACCCGGGCCACGTGGCGGGCGGCCAGTCGCCCCGCACGGCTGTTTGCTGTGCGGGGGACACGTGGCTGCCCCAGGGACTTTCGGGCGGTCGGACGGCCCCCCGTCCGACCTGCTTCGAGGATTCGGGCGCCCGAAAGTGGCGCCCGAATCCGACAAAAAGGGGGGGGGTTGGCAGCCTATATAAAGGCCTTTTGGGGGGCCCTTTTGCTCACTTTCTGTGAGGATCTCCACAGTGAACCCTTAATGAAAAATCTTCCTCTACCTGAAACCCTTCTTGTCGCTCACTCCTGAGATTTTAGGAGCGCGTTTTTCGAGGTTGGTCATTTTCCGGCGCGGCGCAACACTCGTTCTTCGACGACCCGTTTCGTCCCTTCGCAGTGTTTAGGCTCCCCCGGCTCACCCCGACCTCCGATTCGGGTGATTTTTGCGCCGTTGGACTCTCGACAGGTAGGGCTTCATTTTTGATATGTTGAGTAGCCCCTGGTTTTCATGTGGATTTTGAGTTTCCCGAGCTTCTTTGTGACCTATTTTTTCCTCGCGGAGTTTTGGACAGCACCTGCTTGATCTGGCTATAACTTCGCGCTCAGGCGACGGATCGAGGCGATTCAAAAGGAATTTCTCATCTACATCTCGCGAGGAATCTCTTGGAATTTTCTCAGATTTTTCTGAGTATTTTTCGAAGGTGGAAATCTCCTTTCTCTGTAACTTTTTGGTACAGAAATTCTGCACAGTTTTGTTTGGGGTGTTCCCCTTGCCGAATTTGTATCTCAACGAAGGAAGCTCGGTTTTGAACGTGCAGGTACTCGTTTCGACGGGTTCGTCGCAAGGAACGCGACGGTATTTTTATTAGAATTTTCTGAGCACCTTTCGCAGGTGAAAATCTGAGATCTTTGGATCGGTAATTTTGGGACAGATTTTGTGATATTTGAAGGACTAAAATTATGTATGTTCTTCTTGGAGGTTTGGCACAGCATTGCGGTGAGTTTTGGTGCGAGCGCGGGTTCTCGCATTTGGGACAGGATTTTAGCGCTCGAGGTGGGTACCGTTGTTAACCTCTTATTTTGGACAACCCACTAGGCATATTGGAGCTTGTATTTTGTAATATGGCCAACATACTAGTAAAAATGAACAGAGCATGCTTAATGAAAAGAAAAGGGCTCACGATTGATACTTGTATCTTTAGAGGACTAGACACTAATAAATGGTAATAACCGGCTAAATCCGTTTCATACTTAATGTTTATTGAAGGACTTATGCATGTGTCTAAATCAGCTCATGGTAGGTTAATATTTCGGATATTTTAACCAAGGCATAATGTAAGAATTGGAATACAAAAATTATCTTGCTCAGTAAAGGGCTTTCGCATGTTTAAATGGTCACCTAGTTAGGCCACCTTTTTCTGCTGAACTATCATGCTGGAATTGACTTAGGAGAAACCATGATTTCATTTTTCTCCAGTTATCTTGACATAAGGGGATGTCATGCCCGGGTTAGGGCAGGGGCTGGGATAGAGTAGGCAGATACTGGGATTTCGGGACAGGCAGGCTGTGTAGGCAGGGTATTGCGGCGATCGCGGATTTTGGGCGATTGACCGGACAGTTGTTGTTGCATCAGATCGGGGAAGGGATTTGGGCTTTCTTTTAGTGGATGGACCTGTTCCATTTAGATCAGTGTCATGATCCAGTCTCGTGGACTTATTTTTCCTTGGGCACTTATTACTCAGGCATTATGCTCGTGTGGGTCGCTCCCCTCGAGTGCCACTCCGGAGTGCGCGTTATACAGACTTGAGTCTTTGAGACTCCTATCCCCTATCGGTGTTATGCGTAGGCTGGCATACCCGATTTGGCAGGCATCGCAGGCAGTACCAGTGTATACTGGGGTATAGATTGGTTTGGTCAGGCAGGCTTTGATATTCTGATGCATACATTTAGCTATTTTTTAGCTGGGCATGTAGAGGCATATTAGTGGTATTTTTATCAGTATCCATGCATAAAGTTTACCACATTATTCTTTTCGCCTCTGGTAGTCCTAGTGGGCAGGTACGAGTTGAGGTTTACCCACTAGGGGAGGCTACTGTTTTTATAGTAGTTCTCACCCCCACTCTTTTTCCCTCTTCTTTTTCCCCTTTGTTTTGTAGAGTCCTCTGCGGGAGTTGCGGGACCCTCTTCTCAGGACCGAGGTAAGAGGATCGTTGATTAGCTAGATGCTTCCCTGATCCAGAGTTCTGATAGTTTTTGATGTATCCCCGGTACACTCAGACTGTTGTACTTCCTTTTATTTTGGGTCTGGCTTCGGCCAGCTGGATGTATTTTATTTGGTGAGCTGGGAGAGACATTTGTATAATTTTGAGAGCTATGTTGTATTTTCTTTTCTGCTCTTATCTGAGTTGTACTAGTTGTAGTTAGCTCTGTTATGCTCTTTTATTTTATCTAGCTATCTGAGCAGGTTACCAGCGCTTCGTGTACACGGAAAATTCCGAGTGCACGGCGGATCTGTAGACGAGCCTGGGTTCTGGTTTACACCCGGGGCGTGACACTCCTGTTCTTGGTAACTTAGTTTATTTTGAGCCTGTCTGCCTTTGGTTGCAATATATATTACTGTTAGTTGCTCTGACTAATTGGCCATTTCGTAGTTGCACTCCTATGATTTGATTATTATATCAGTCTATTAATGCTTGAGCCTGCCTTTCCATTGATTCAGTGATTTGCTACCTTATGCCTGCTTTATACATGCTTCCTTGTTGTTCGCCCGTTATGTTGCTAAATACATGATCTTTTAAAATAAATGTTTTTTACCAAGCCTTGTAGGGTAGCCTGAGTCTGTTCTTGTTTGATAGGACGAGGGTAACGCTCTACGAGGGTTGGGACCCAAAAACCTATTGTTTTCAAAGGTTTTCTTAAAAACATGTGTTTAGTTGCATAAGGGGTTAGTCTGTCTGATTGGGTGAGATGTTGAGCCATGCCTGTTATCAGTTCTATTCTGCCTTACATGATTATTCTTAGTGCCTCTGGTATTTATATCTTATCTTGGAACATTTCCATGGTTGATGAGTAAGCCTGTTGGTCCTGTCGATCAAATGATACACTGCTGAGCACATAGATTCGTTTAACTGATGTTTTTACCGAGCTTCGTAGGGTCGCCGGAGTCTGTTCTTGTTTGATAGGACAAAGGCAATTGCTCTTCGAGGTTTGGAAACCCAAGCTTCGTAGTGTCGCCTGAGTCTGTTCTTGTTTGATAGGACGAGGGCAATGCTTTTCGGGGTTTGGACTTTTCAAAATAGTTTTCTTAAAAATATGTGTTTAAGTTTTGTATCATTTGGTTGGTTTGTGTGGTTGAGTTGAGTTTATATGTGAGCTTCTGCTGAGTTGAGATTTGCCTTGATATTGCATATGAGTTGAGATTTATTGCTGAGTGTTCCAGCATAAGTGTTGAGATTCAGTTGATCTTGTCATTGCATCCCAGTGGGGATTTCCCGGCTTGTTGCCGATTACCCGGTCAGTGGACCGTGAGCTTGAGCATTTGCATATGATTCGCCCGCACCGTTGTACTTCACGAACATCAGCGGATTTGCTACCCGTAGCGATGTTCTTTACCGGTAAAGTGGTTAGCTGTGGCAACCCGTGACCCTCAGTGGAGGGAATGTCAACCAGGTGGTGCCAGGTGGGCAGCCTTGCCTGAGGTCTTGTGAAGGCCAATATGGTAGCTTGTGATTGGGTCTTTGCGTTTTCATCTATTTGATGCATGTGTGGTTAAGTTGCTTTAACATGATTCTTTGATTCTTTGATCTGGCTTCTAGTTATCTACCTTTATATGATTCTATGTGATGCCTTTGATTATAGTTTCATTGTTATCTTGCTGATTGTCCTAACTCCATGATGTGTTGTGTTACGGCATTTTGGTATTGGCATATTTCGTGAGTCAAGTCAGTGAGTTGAGTCGGAGTCTTAAAGGGATCAAATTGTCAATCAGCAATCAAAGACTTAGAGAAGATTCAACAAGAGCTCAAGTTGACACTCAGTGTCTTGAATCTTGAAGATTGAAGTTGAAGAATTGTGGATCAGTTACATCAATCTCAAGAAGAAAGTATTCAAAAGGATCAGGTATGGTTAACTAAATAATTTTGGTGATCCGAATACTTTCTTATAGTATAGAAACACTTGGAAGAATTTTTAATTTCATAATAATCAAAAACTGGTGTTCGGACATGTTCAGGATCCGGATCAGGGCCAACGATCCGGATCCCGAAGGTTGTTGCTTCATACAAGACTTCGATCCGGATCCATGCAATTTCCGATCCGGATCCCGAATGTTAAGTTTTCTGATTTGTATGAACGATCCGGATCGGGCAATGCGATCCGGATCCCGAACCCTTGGTTTTCTGGAATCGTCAATCTCGTTACGACGATCCGGATCGCAGTAAATCCGATCCGGATCGCCGTCCTGAAAATTTCCAGATAAGGTAAGTTTTTGATTCTTATCTCCTTCCAAAGGTTTCTAAACTATAAATAGACACTTAGGGTTTCTCAAAAACGTGGGAGCTACGGCCGATCAATTTATAAAACACTTGAGAGCAACCCTAGAGGCTAGGTTTTTATCGATCTTCTTCATAGCCTCTTTTAGGTCAATTCGATGGTTCTTTCAAGAACATATCTTTTGTCGAATTGATCTAATCTTTGCTTAGAGATTTCTTCTACGGTTCCTCAATGAGAATCTAAGCAGAGGATCACCATCGAAGTCAATATTCTTATCGACTGAGTTTGCGTCGTGGATTCGACGTGGCATCGTGGATTCGGTGTGCTAAAGGCGTTTCGTGAATTCGAAGCGTGCGTTCGTGGATTCGAACGTGAGCAGTGGACGGGCAAAACGGTGGAGCGCGAGGTCCAAGAAATTGAAGGAGGGGTTAAATCCGTGGAGACGGTAATCACCTTGTTATTCTTCTTTTCTTAGGGATTGTTATTGCGTGGATATCCAACCGGTCAGCGCAAGGTCCGAAGAAGCTGAAGGAGGGGTTTGAGTCCGTGGAGTCGGTAATCACCTTGTTATTCTTCTATTCTTAGTGGATTGTTATTGCGTGTTGGTCCCGTGGTTTTTCTCCTGGATTGGAGTTTCCACGTATATCTCGGTGTGCTGTTTTTATTTTCCGCATTGGTTTTTATTTGCACTGAGATTGAGTTTTTAAGTATTACACCTATTCACCCCCCCTCTAGTTGTTTGATAGTACCTATTTAGATCCTTTGGGATTCATAACTCTACAATTGGTATCAGAGCGGGTTTTAGGTTTATCTATCATGATGGGTGAAAGTGGTAATATTTATAGACCTCCTCTTTTTGATGGGACTAATTATGCTTATTGGAAAGTGCGGATGAGAGCTTTTCTCATCGCAATTGATGAGCGAGTATGGCAATCCGTGGAATGCGGTTGGGTGCATCCTGTTGAGGAAGTAGGAAATTCTACTACCCCAAAACCTCGCTCTAGATGGTCCAAAGAGGAATTTGAAAGATCTTCTTACAATGGGAAAGGTATGAACGCTTTATTTAACTCTCTTTCCTCGACTGAATTTACAAGAATTTCCGCGTGTGAAACCGCGAAGGAAATTTGGGATATTCTCAAAATTACACATGAGGGTACTAATCTTGTAAAAATTCAAAAGCTCCAGATGCTTACAAGTCAATTTGACTCTATTCATATGGAAGAGCATGAATTGTTTACAGATTATTACACTAGACTTCAAGATGTAATTAATACATGTGCTAATCTAGGAGAAAAGATCCCGGAGTCGAAAATTGTAAGAAAGATACTTCGGACTCTTCCGGAACGGTTTAGGGCAAAGGTTACCGCCATTGAAACCGTTAGTCATCCGGATGAGATGAGTGTTGAGGAATTAGTAGGTGCTTTGCAAACTTATGAATTGACTTTTCCTACTAATCAAGTTTCTTCCAAGTCTTCTTCTAAGCTTACAGGTATTGCATTCAAATCCACAAAGAAAGAAGATAGCGAATCGAGTTCCGACGATGAAATCTCTTTTGCCGATTTTGAAGAACAATTGGCGCGGATCACAAAGAAATTTCGTCGGAAATTTTGGAAGAATCGAACCGATGGATCTTCATCCACGAAACCATCTAAAGGATCATCGGGTTCTAAATCCTCTAACCTCAAATTCCTTGCAAAACCTTCTAAGGAAAAAGATGAATTCGAAGGGGAAATCCGATGTTATAGATGCAAAGGCTACGGCCATATTTCAACGGATTGTCCTACTCCGAAATTATATAAAAAGAAGGCTTTGCAAGCGAAAACTTGGGACGATTTTACTTCTAATGAATCAACCTCAAGTAAAGAGGAAAAAATCGTTGCTTCTCATGCCTCTCATTTTCCCTCTTCTAATAATTGTTTATCATCATTAGTCACTAACTCTACTCCTTTGATTTTGTATGAAACATCAACAACCGGCGGAGAGTCATCAAGTGAGGGGGAGTCGGACGAGGAAGAACTCGTTGAGGCATATCAACAACTTCTTGCGGAATCTAAGAAGATGGCCAAACATATCAAGAAGTTGAGAAAGCAACGACTTGAAGATCAAGACGAGAATCATGCTTTAAAGATCAAACTTCATGATCTCGAGGAGGAACGAGAGCTTTTATTGGATAATAATAAAATCCTCCAAGAAAAGATAAATCAATCGGAAACGGTCGTTAATTCCCATATTAACAAGATTGATTTTCTTGAAAAGCAGTTTGAGGAAATACATGTCACCAATCAAGCATTGACCAAGCAAGTTCATCAACTTAAATCCGACATACAAAGGATTTCAACCGGTTCCAAGAAACTTGAATGTATGTCCGGATTAGGTCAAACAAGCAAGGTTGGTTTGGGATTCAAAAAGAACCAAACTGTGAATGCTTCAAGTTCCACAATGAAATTGAAAGGAAGAACTTGTCACCTATGTGGACTTGAAGGACATTTGGTGAAGAATTGCCCGAAAAAAGAGAAAGAAGAGTCCTTCGGCAACTTCATCTACGGAGCGAACTCAACGGAATCAAAAGACACATCAAGTCAAAGGAGTTCACTCAACCCACCAAAGGTCCGAGCCACAACATCAATCATTCAAGTGGATCACTGCGAGGCAAAGACCTAAGGTGGATCAACAGTCAAAGCGGACAACCCCCGGCCACAACGAATCAAGACAACCCAAAATCCAGCGATTTTGGATTCGGAAAGGTGATATCTTTCCTTGTCTTAAGTTCTAAATAGCTTATGACTGTATGTAATGCTTTGATTAGTTTTCCTTTCATATTTTTCTTAATCTTTGCATTACATGTTTCTCAATGCTCTTCGTTTTTATACTTTGTTTTTGAACAAAAGGGTTTTTTACTGAACAAGTGCATTGAATAAAAAGGGCTTCACTTTTATTCACTCCAAATTAATTTTATTTGGATTATCAACTTTACTCCTTAATCATAATCTTGAAGATACTTCATTATAGGAGTTTTTGATTTTATAAGCATCAAATTTTAGAAATCATGTGTGATCTTTAGATGCTTAATCTATCTCGGTTGTGTGAATTCATTGTGATAACGTGAGACAACCGATAGACTAAAATTTGGGATTTAATTCTTTCACGTAAGAGATTGCGTTCTTTCAAGGGTATTGAAATGATTTGCAAAAGATGTGGAAAGAGTTACATCCGAAAGGAGTGTGAAAACTACCACCACATGTAGGAAAGAGCTGCCACCCCCGGTCGTCCGGTTTGTGTGTGAAGCTACCACATGTTATGGATGCTTGATAGTATTTTATGAGAAAATCTTTAGTTGAAGCATTTGGAGATTTATATGCAAAACTCTTATATTTTGAACAATCTCCTGGTTGGTATAAGGTGGGATAGTTGAAAGATGCTCAAAGAGCCACCCTTAGGTATTTTAGTGCTTATCTCAATTTGAAAGGGTAGAATTCAAGATTGATGTCGTTTGGAAATCTCCGTATGTCATCTTTGTAAATCCGTTACATCTTGATAGACTTTGGATCTCAAGATTATTTTTGATGACTTGTGTTTGATGAATATAACATGAAAAACGGTTTATAATGTTTTACCTTTATTTTTCATGATTTTGGAGTAAATCTTTTTAATTTTGTGAAATTAATTGGATTGAATGACATCTGTGTGAATTCACTGTTTAAAGCACTTAAATTGATTTCTTGATGGAATACAAATCGGTATTTGAAAAGATTCTAAAATTTGGATTTGTTTCAAGAAATTATTTAATTTTTGCTTTCTGGTACCCGGTACGCAATCTGCATTTTTGTTATATATACCAGAACTGAGCTTTATCTCTCTTTCTCCATGAACTAATTTTGTTAGTAATTTCCTTTGTCTAGTATGTTCACTGTTGAACAATTTGTGACAAAAAGGGGGAGAAGAGAAATGACGGAGATGAGATCATCAAGAGAGGACAAACGAAACGAAAATGGAAAATGGGGGAGAACGGAAAATGATGATCGTACCACAAGGGGGAGAACATAGATGCTCAAGAACATGGAGAACATGTTAGAGATGCTCAAGATAGGGGGAGACAAAGAAAGGTTGAAAGAGCTGGGAAAACAAAGAACCAAAAGGATGAATCAAATGTAGGATTTAATTTCTAACGACTGACGTTTGATTTTGTTTGGAGTTTTGTTTTGCAGGAATTACATCACTTAAGACTCCAAGTCCTAAGTCATAGAGTATGTTCTAGGACTGTTTGGTTCAAATGTAATTTTGTATTTATTGGATCTTTCACGCAAAGAAAATCAATGTTTTGGTGATAACATTGAATTTCGATTTTTGGTTTAAGATAAGTGACTTGAGCGCTTTATGTATTTTTGGGTTTTGTCACGAAATTGCCAAAGGGGGAGATTGTTACGGCATTTTGGTATTGGCATATTTCGTGAGTCAAGTCAGTGAGTTGAGTCGGAGTCTTAAAGGGATCAAATTGTCAATCAGCAATCAAAGACTTAGAGAAGATTCAACAAGAGCTCAAGTTGACACTCAGTGTCTTGAATCTTGAAGATTGAAGTTGAAGAATTGTGGATCAGTTACATCAATCTCAAGAAGAAAGTATTCAAAGGATCAGGTATGGTTTACTAAATAATTTTGGTGATCCGAATACTTTCTTATAGTATAGAAACACTTGGAAGAATTTTTAATTTCATAATAATCAAAAACTGGTGTTCGGACATGTTTCAGGATCCGGATCAGGGCCAACGATCCGGATCCCGAAGGTTGTTGCTTCATACAAGACTTCGATCCGGATCCATGCAATTTCCGTATCCGGATCCGAATGTTAAGTTTTTTCATGATTTTATGAACGATCCGGGATCGGGCAATTGCGATCCGGATCCCGAACCCTTGGTTTCTCTGGAATCGTCAATCTCGTTACGACGATCCGGATCGCAGTAAATCCGATCCGGATCGCCGTCCTGAAAATTTCAGATAAGGTAAGTTTTTGATTCTTATCTCCTTCCAAAGGTTTCTAAACTATAAATAGACACTTAGGGTTTCTCAAAAACGTGGGAGCTACGGCCGATCAATTTATAAAACACTTGAGAGCAACCCTAGAGGCTAGGTTTTTATCGATCTTCTTTATAGCCTCTTTTAGGTCAATTCGATGGTTCTTTCAAGAACATATCTTTTGTCGAATTGATCTAATCTTTGCTTAGAGATTTCTTCTACGGTTCCTCAATGAGAATCTAAGCAAAGGATCACCATCGAAGTCAATATTCTTATCGACTGAGTTTGCGTCGTGGATTCGACGTGGCATCGTGGATTCGGTGTGCTAAAGGCGTTTCGTGGATTCGAAGCGTGCGTTCGTGGATTCGAACGTGAGCAGTGGACGGGCAAAACGGTGGAGCGCGAGGTCCAAGAAATTGAAGGAGGGGTTAAATCCGTGGAGACGGTAATCACCTTGTTATTCTTCTTTTCTTAGGGATTGTTATTGCGTGGATATCCAACCGGTCAGCGCAAGGTCCGAAGAAGCTGAAGGAGGGGTTGAGTCCGTGGAGTCGGTAATCACCTTGTTATTCTTCTATTCTTAGTGGATTGTTATTGCGTGTTGGTCCCGTGGTTTTTCTCCTGGATTGGAGTTTCCACGTATATCTCGGTGTGCTGTTTTTATTTTCCGCATTGGTTTTTATTTTGCACTGAGATTGAGTTTTTAAGTATTACACCTATTCACCCCCCCTCTAGTTGTTTGATAGTACCTATTTAGATCCTTTGGATTCATAACTCTACATGGTGATTATCCTGATACATGTTTTAAATTCTGCTAAAATTATCTCCTATGCTTGTACCCAGATTATGAGTTTTGCTGTTCTTACAGCACCAGTTATATACTGCTTTACCCCCTAACCCCTGATCTATTACTATCCTCTAGCATGGTATACCAGTAGGTACGATCTGCTATTTCTCGGCTCGTCGTGCCCACTGGGATACACTCCGGTGTGTCTCACACCCTCGGGTGACTGTTTTTCAGGTCGAGCGGGTGTTGAGACGTCGGGACGAGTTGGTAAGATCACGAGATAGAGCTTGACCCTGGACAGCCGATAAGATCAAGTATTTAGTTATTTGTTGTATCAAATGTAATGCAATGTAATTGAGAATTTATTGATATTGTAATTTAATCTTGCTTAGTAGATGTACGTAGTTAGTACTCTGATTGTATGCCAAGTGAGCCGTGCATATATAGAAAAGGCTCAATCCCCAATGGGATTGGGACTCTTCTATATATGTGGCGGTCTATTGCGCCCTGGCTGGTTTTAAACTCTGATTTCAAAAAAAAAATAATAATAATAAAAAATAAAAAAATAAAAATTAGACGCTGGTTTTTAAACTCGGGCGTGACAGTATACAAACATATATTACAGACTTCCATGGGATTGTAATGTACCAGCAAAGATTGGTTTGAGTCTTCGCCACTAGAATGAAGAGTTACCATCGTTTAAACTTAAGGATGATTTGTTTGAGCTAGTAATGACATGATCTAGTCTCCGAATTAGGGAACATTATTGCTCGAGTATTAGCAGAAGCGACTCATATGATTCAAGAGACAACAGTTATCAGGCGAGTCATCCAGACTTTGGAGGATATGCTGAGAGCATGCGTATTTGAGTATCGGTATGGCTCCTTTTGAGGCATTGTACGGACGTCGATGTCGTTCCCCCATCTGCTGGGACGGCGTCGGTGAGAGCCGTATTATTGGGTTAGAATTGTTTGAGAATGCTGAGGCCAGAGTGCGCGTGGCGAGACAGCAATTGCTGACAGCGCAGAGCAGGTAGAAGAGCTATGTGGACTAGCGACGACGAGACTTGGAATTCCAAGTTGGTGACCATGTCCTACTGAAGGTGTCACCAACTCGTGGAATCAAGCGATTTGGGATCCGCAACAAACTCAGTCCCCGGTTTGTCGGTCCCTTTGAGATATTGGAGCGCATTGGTCCTGTAGCATATCGACTGGCTCTTCCTCCTAGCCTCGCCCGTGCGCATGTCATTAGCCCCACCGCAGTTCAACTTCGTGAGGATCTGAGTTATGATGAGGCACCTCTAAAGATCCTTGCGCGGGATGAGAAGAGGGAGGAACAGGACGATCCCCTATGTCAAGGTGCAATGGGAGAACCATGAGGAGCGCGAAGCCACTGGGAGCGCGAGTCGGACATGTTAGAGCGTTTTCCTCATTTATTTACCTCCTAGTTGTACTAAGTTTCGGGGATCAAACTTCTTTTTAGGAGTGAGTGGATGTAATAATCGGGAATATTTTATTTTTACTAAATAAATTAAAGGTGATTTTCAGCCTGAGTATGGACTCAAAAGACCTATATTGACCTACTTGGTCAATCGCCGGTGTGCAAGTCGCACAATTCACGAGGCAAAAATGTCATTTTCTAATCCGGGCGTGATCTTGAAATTCGGAGATGACCATTGCAATCGTCTCGTCGAACTGAGCGAGATTCATATTCAGCACATTTCGATCTGACGGTCGAATCTTCAAGAAATCTGCGCGAAGAAGTGG
>JAQNDB010003633.1:0-15000 GCA_029204045.2 Tillandsia leiboldiana
TTCGTATAGTTTGCTATTGCTTGTCATTTTAAAATCAAATTATTTCAAATGGACGTCAAGAGCGCATTTCTAATGGGTTTTTAATGAGGAAGTTTATGTAGCTCAACCGAAAGGTTTTGTAGATCATAAACAACCTAACCATGTTTTTCGTTTGAAAAAGGCTCTTTACGGTCTGAAACAAGCACCGCGAGCATGGTACGAAAGGTTAACAAAGCACCTTTTGGAGAAGGGCTATACTCGAGGGGGAGCTGACAGGACTCTCTTTGTGAAGCATTATCAAAATAATTTCATTGTAGCACAAATCTATGTCGATGACATTGTATTTGGTGCAACAAAAGATAATGATGCTTCTAAATTCGCGGAGACCATGGAAAGCGAATTTGAGATGTCCATGATGGGCGAACTGTCTTATTTTCTTGGATTGCAAATTAAACAAAATGATGAAGGTATTCACTTGAGTCAATCCAAGTATGCACTGGAGTTGGTCAAAAAGTTTGATCTAGAAAATTGTAAAGATTTTCCAACTCCAATGGGAACTAGCCACAAGGGACTTGGAAGTGAATCACATAGTGAGAATGTAGACGAGAAACTGTATAGAAGTATGATTGGAAGTCTACTTTACCTCACGGCTAGTCGCCGGATATATCCTTTAGTGTTGGGATTTGCGCGAGATATCAATCAGCACCAAAGGAGGTTCACCTGAAAGCGGTGAAACGGATCATCCGGTACATCAAAGGATCAATTAATTTCGGAATTTGGTATCCTATGGGAACAAGTCTGGACATTGTTGGATACTCAGATGCCGATTGGGCAGGATCAGTGGATGATCGGAAAAGCACGAGTGGTGCATGCTTCTATCTTGGCCATTGCCTTGTTGCATGGCACAGTAAAAAGCAGAATTGCATAGCACTCTCGACTGCCGAAGCGGAATACATTTCAGCTGGAAGTTGCTCAACTCAACTCATTTGGATGAAAAGCGTATTGAGTGACTTCCGCATTTCAGCATCTTCGGTAACAATTCTTTGTGACAACACAAGTGCAATTAACATTTCTAAAAACCCTGTGTTGCACTCTAGAACAAAACATATTGAACTTAGATATCATTTTCTTAGAGAGCTAGTTGAATCAAATACTCTTCAACTTTCATATATTTCAACTGAAGATCAATTAGCTGACTTTTTAACAAAACCTTTGGATCAAAAACGTTTTATTCATTTGCGAAAAGCAATTGGTATGCTTTCTTTGAAATAAACTTCTTTTTGAAACCTTTGCTTAAATAGGTTTGTATTTGTTTTGTTCTATTCAATATCTATGTTTATACATAGGACAGTAATTGAGCATAGATCTTAATTGACTTTAATTGCATCTGTTCACACATTTAGAAATTTATTATGCTTTTGCCATCATAATTTCATTGTTGCAATGATCGTTTATGTTAATTAAATCATCTTCTAAGTGATCAAAGTCAATTTCTCTCTCAATGATCTCTTGGTATAGTCATTATCTTATTTGACTGTTTAGTCGAGTATGAAATCGAGATCAATTTTTGGTTGAATACTTTATATCTTAAATAATTGATAGCCAATTGAGGGGGAGTCAAAGATAATGTAAAATGCTCAAAAGATGTGGAAAGAGTTACATCCCAATGAGGAGTGTGAAAACTACCACCACATGGAGGAAAGAGCTACCACCTCGGTCGTCCGAGTATTGTGTGCAGCTACCACATGTATACCAAGCATGGTTGTTCAAATTTTGATTAAGTAAAATGCATGTTGAAATACTTGACTCTGTCAAATTTCAAGGTTGGTATAAGGTGGGATTTTAAAGAAAGATGCTCAAAGAGCCACTCTCTTCAACAGATTGTCTAGAAATATTATCTACCATATTTGGGATTTCAAACATCTATTGATCTTTGTATTTCATTTTCTTTACCGAATTGATGATTTGATAAAGGCATTACTCATAAGATCAAGTTAGATGTAATTGAAGGTGTTCAACTTTAAGGAATTAATTCTTGTAAATTTTCGTTTCATTTTTGGATATTACTGATAGATTTGGCATAATCTAATTCTTGTTGTATGAAACGATGCTTTTGTTTAAAGTTGATACACCTTTGTGCTTACAATCTTTTTCTGGTTTTTCTTGAATTTCTCTGAAATTTTTCTAAAGAAAAAGTTGGGGCCGATCCGGATCGGGCAAGGTGATCCGGATCCCGAACGCAGGTTTTCTCCTGCGGGCTGACGATCCGGATTGGACCTGCCGATCCGGATCCCGAACGCAGTTTTTTTCACTGCGGGTAGCCGATCCGGATCGCAAGCTCGGGAGGATCCGGATCGCGGCTAGGTTTTATAAAGAACAAAAGGGTTTTGATTTCTTTTACTCCAATCTTTTGTTCAAAAGTTTCCAGAGCGCTTCTCTCTAGATTTCATCCTCCTTGGAAGCTTTCTAACTCAAGTTCTTCAGTTCCAAGTAAGTTTATTGATCAAAATCTCGGTTTTTCACCGTTTTTCTCTTTTCCTCCTCAAACGTACGAATTCTTGGATCGATTTTGTTTGTGGATGGTTTTGATCAAATTTCTTTTGAAATAAGAACTCTGGGTTGTTTAGTTTTGATTATATGCTAGGTTTTCTCCTGATTAACGGATTTTTAGGCTTCGATTTCTAAAATTTCGGTTTTAGGGCATATAATAAGGATTTTCGAAATTCATGCAATTGATCTATTTTTAAAAGTCCTTTTGCAAAACTAATTTGATTCTTAGTCTCTCTACATGATTATGATTGTTTGGGTACAATTTTTCAATTTTTGAAAACTAAGAATTTTTGTGTTCTTGAGTTGGTTTTCACAGGACACCTTCTTACTCAAGCATTTTGTTCAAGCACTTATTCAATGTGTTTCTCTTGGTTAATCCTTCTCCTGGTCTCAATGGTACACACTCGCCCTACAAATAAACTAAAGAGAGCCAAGAACCTCCAACAAAAAGGTGATTTTGTCGAGGTCAGTGACACAGAGGTAGATTGTCATGAGGTTGACTGGGCAGCATTGACGGATGATGATGACTCAATGTATGAACAAGAACCGTCTGATGATTCAAGGAGAAAGGCGTCTGTTAAATCAAAAGAAAAGGCAAATAAAGGACCAGGAAAAGCATCAATGGCAGCACCAATCATCTCCATGAAAAGAAAGAGAATAACTAGACGCTGTGGGCTACGACAGGACATAATGTTGACACGCCGATAGCTCCTGACTCCCCACATCGCTTGGAAGAAGTATTCGTTAACACTGATCGTCTTCGAGCCTTTGCACATCGCGAATGCATTGGTGAAAGGCATGTTAACATTGAGGCTCTGCAAGGTCACTCCCCTGCCTTTGGCCTTCTGATTGAACAAGCAAACCTTATTCAAGTATGTCGTTTCCCAGAAACTCTTGGCTACTGTTTGCATCATGTGAGGACCTTCTACACTAATGCACGACATCTTCGAGAGTTGAGAACGGTCCTATGGAGTTCTACACGAACATCCAAGGCACAGGTTTAAGATTACTCCACAATTGATTGGCGAGGTTTGGGAATGGAAGCCAGCAAGAAAGGAGTTCACTACTTGAAGGGGGTAAATTTGACAAACACATTATGGCAAAAAGTTATAGAGGGAATTTGTCTCGAGGGAACACAATCAACCGAAAAATCTGTTCGTCTAAAGAACTTCGTCTTGAATATCGCTTCTTAAACTTCATCACATGCTACAATATACTTCCAAATATGCAGACAAAGGTTGTGAGATGGGACCGGTTGCTGTTTTTTATCTCATAGGACATCGATCAGAGGCAACGGCATTGAATATCAACATTCCATACATTATCTGGAATAGAATGGCGCGATATGTTGAGCATCCTCACCCCACTGAGAGAATTCCATTTCCCTTGATTATAATGAGGATTTACAGAAATTTCAGGTTGACATTACTTCAACAACTTATCATCAATGTCTGAGCATGATAATGAGTCTACTATTGTCAAATCCCTCCATAAGTTGCCGCATGTCACTCCAGTTCCTGCATCTGGAACAAAGCACAGTACAAGCACTGCCGCATCACCATCTCGACAAGCAACTGGCACAGATGATGAAGCATCAATAACATCGATTATCAAGGAACAACAGCGACTATCTGTTAAGCAAGAACAAATTTTGACGGAGCAACAACGAATTACCAAAGAGCTTGAGATTACAACGGCAGCTCACATTACCATAACGAAGAAGATCAATTCAATGGACAAGCGGATGCGAAAGATACTCTCTAAGATGGGTTGCACAAGCTCTGAAGACTCAGATTCTGACAACTGATTACTTTTGACTCATTTTCTTTTCCTTTCCTTTTGTGCAGGATTACGATTTTAGGATTTAGTTTTATACTTACGTTAGCTTAGTTCTCAGGTTTTACATTTTATTGGAACTTTTTACTCTCCTCACATTCGTAGTCTTTAACTACATTTTGGCTTTGTTTTGTGACAAAAAGGGGGAGAGAGTTAGAGAGAACTTTGAACAATGTTGACTGCATGAAACATCAAGGTAAGTGAACAATGTTTGATATGAAAACTGGATGAATATCAAGGTAAGTATTACTCCAACTTTCATTCTCAACTTGAGGTTTTTCAGCTGTATGAATGCATGCCTCGACTAACTATTTGCTAACTATTTGGGCATGTAATATAACTAACAAGTTGATGTTCACTAACAAGTTTGTGACACTTGGTTTTTGATTGCATAGAAGATATGTTGGTTCTTAACTCTGATCAATTACATATCTATATTTATTTAAGTTTGTCACAAACATGTTCATGACATTTGGTTTTACGTGCAAAGAAGATATGTTGTGTTTTTTAACTATGATCAGTTTACATATCTGAATATAAATGTCATGGTAAGTATAAATGAGTTTAAACTTCATCTCTGTTTGTGGTTTTTGAATGATACAAAATTCTTGAGGTATCTAACGATTTCTTTTGTCAAGAATGATTTCTTTTGCAGAGAGTACAGATGTCTAAGTCTAGAGTCTGTTTTAGGAGTTTAACTCATGTATTGTATTTTGGATCTCCATTGTAAATTTTTGTTGTATGGTGATAGCAACAAAATATCTTTTTGAATTTTCTTTAGTGGATCTGTGTTTTGTCACGAAACCGCCAAAGGGGGAGATTGTTACGGAATTTGAGTTGGCGTAGTTTCGTGAAAGTTTCAAGTCCTGAAGATTGAAGGTGAAGAAAGTTGGATCATTTAACTCAATCTCAAGAAAGAAGAATTCAAAAGGATCAGGTATGTTTAACTAAAGAATTTGTGTGATCCGAATACTTCTTGTAGTGTAGAAACACTTGGAAGAATCTTTCATTGCATAAAAATCAAAAACTGGACTTGGGACATGTTCAGGATCCGGATCAGGCTGTTCGATCCGGATCCCGAAGGTGGTTCGTTCATACATCGTCGCAATCCGGATCGTAGTCTCTTGATCCGGATCCCGAACGTTGAGTTTACCATCTACCTTGAACGATCCGGATCTTGCTTCGCAATCCGGATCCCGAACGTTGATGTTTGGTGAACTGTATGAACGATCCGGATCGTAGTCACATGATCCGGATCCCGAACCTTCGTTTTTCTGGAATTGGCTGTTTCGTTATGACGATCCGGATCTCAGTTATCACGATCCGGATCGCCGTCCGTAAAATTCCAGAAATGGCAGGTTTTTGATTCTTATCTCCTTCCTAGGGTTTCTAACCTATAAATAGACCCTATGTCTTTCTTTCTAGGGTCAATCCACATAGCCGTCATTTTCATATATCATCTTATACGGCTATAGATCCACATATAGAGAAGAAAGGAAATCATTAGAGAATACTCTATGTTTCTTCATCTATATTGATTAGTTTGATTCTAGGTTTTCATACTCACATCTTGAGTTGAATCAAACTAATGAATACTTAGATGGTATTTCCGATCTATCTTTGATCTAAGTATTCGGCGGATCATCACCACCCAAAAACAACGATTACCCCAAAATCGGCGCGTGGATTCGCGTGTCCTTGTGATTCAAGGTTCAATCGCTCTCTGTGGATTCGGAGCGAGGCCACGTTCGTGGGATTCGAAGGGTGCATATTGGGTGAAGACCGTGGATTCGGTCGGACGTCGTGGATTCGAGTTGGACGCCGTGGATTCGGCGGTGGGCGCAGATCGTGGATTCGAGAAGCGTCTGGAGCGAGCGGAGAAGATCCTCTAGGAGCGTATGGAAAAGGTTGAGTCGTAAGTGTGTACGGTAAATCACCTTGTAGGTGTTTTAATTCTCGTGGATTTCTGCCGTGTTATCGGTCCCGTGGTTTTTTTACTCCGGTGATGGAGTTTTCCACGTAAACATCTTGCGAGTATTTTCATTTCCGCATTGGGTTTTTATCGCAACTATTTTTGAGTGTTTATACGTTTACACCTATTCACCCCCCTCTAGGTGTTTCTTCCCCTATTTAGATCCGTATTATTTACGACCCAACACAGATTGATTGTTCCGATGGATAGATATAGACAGATGATTCCCTGTTGGGATTTCGGCGTGTGCCGACTACTTGGTCCTAGACCGTGAGATTGATCATTTGACTTGCCATGCACTGCTGTACTTCACGAACCTGGCCGGGGTCGCTCCCCGTGGAGCTGGTTCTTTCCGGTAGAGTGGTCTGGTGATAGACCCGTGAGCCCTCGACAGGGGTATGTCAGCGGATCGGGTGCGGATGGGTGGCTTTGCCTGAGGTCCTCTGAGACCAATATTGGCACATGATTGGGTACTTGGGCTTCTACCTTTGACGCATTACTTTTACTTGTACTGTTGCTCAGTCGTTTCCAGCACTATTATCTGTAGACATGCTTGTATCACTTGTAGTTCTTTATACCTGATTATTGTGGTTATCATTTGATTCCAGCATGCATGATCTACAGCTTTCATGATTGTTTATCTCTGACTTACCCTGATTTTCAGTACACCTATCTGCAGTTTTATGCTTGATTATTCAGTACATTATGATTTCCAGCACCATTTATCTGCAGCTCTTTTATGCTTGGTGATTATAGTCATATCCGGATTTCCAGCACTATTTCTCCGCCTATTCAGTTATCTGTGGATTATTGTTGATTATCAGTAGATCTTATCTATTTATTCAGCTTTACCCTTTTGATTATTACTATCCGCAGATTTTAGTACCCAGTAGGTACGATTAGCTATTTCTCGGCTCGTCGTGCCCACTGGGATACACTCCGGTGTGTCTCACACCCTCGGGTGACTGTTTTTCAGGTCGTTCGGGTAGTGGGGTGTCGGGACGATCCAGTGAGGCTGTCACGATAGAGCTGTCCCCCTGATGATCTATTGATGTCTGAGATCTTCGGTGATTGTAGCTGACTTTTATTTATAGCTTTCAGCTTCCAGTTATTTAGATATTTTAGATTGATGATATTTGATACTTCGGATTATCCTGATGATTAGTATAGTTAGTTGAGATATTTATTGCTCTCTGATCGATGTTTGGATTAGCCTAGCCGTGCATGTATAGGAGAGACCCTATCCCTGTGGATAGGGGATTTCCTATATGTGTGGCGGTCTGTTACGCCTATTTTGCAAACTCTGATTTATTCAAAAAAAAAAAAAAAATTTCAGACCTGATTTTAAAACTCGGGGCGTGACAGATTAGATGGTATCAGAGCATAGGTATACGGTACCTAGGAAAGATGGATTAGGAACTGGTTAGGGTGAACCCTAGGATGACTTGCCACGTGCGAGAGCGGGGTATTTGTCTAGTTGTTAGGAGCTCAGGTGTATTTCACCCTAATGAGTCGTTTTCTAATCTTGTCGTTGTGACTACGAGCGGTGTTCGCGCGCTCTCTGGGCTTAGTGGCTCGTGGTGGGTGCATTGTTAGCTGCGGCTGTGGTACGAGCCGTGGGTTTGATATATCAGTGGTGCCTTAGAGCTCGGATTGTTGGCAGCGGTTGGAGAATCAGCTCACCGCTTTTGCTGGGATAGTCCAGCAGATGGCTCAGCATCAGATAGTTGCTCTTGTTGCACTGGCCCCACCACTAGTCCAGGTGCTTGGAGAAGTCAGTGATCCTCCGGTTGTCCCCGTGCTACTAGAGATAGTACTTTTGTCGCAGCCGTGGTTATCAAAACTATGTTGTGGCTGCTATTACCGGAGATTTCCCCGAATATAGTTATCGGGATGTCTATGAGGTTAGCAATCTTGTTGCTTTGGACGGAAGGATTCTGATGACACACAGCAAATATTAGACCTTATTGAATTGTGTCCCAACCCTGATCAGTGTAAAATAATTTGGGATTCACAATTACTTCGATAGAGATGGTGGTAGCAGTGAGCGCTTTGGCGCAGACATGGTTGATGGATAGGCCAAATTCGGTGATCTATTGGCCGATTGAAACTTGGTTGGAGTAGATTCAGATTCAGACCCTGCCTTTGGTACGAGTTTAGTGGAGTCTTAGTTACTCCTATGAGTATGCAACAATTTTAGATGTTGTGGCTACTACCTGATGAGATATGACTGGAAAGTCTAATATACAGAGTGATGATGATAGCTTGAGGAATTTGACTTTTTATCCTAAAAGAATCCGATTTGTAGTTGGTTCGCACAATGTGTGTGAATTGGTTTGGAGTCACGATCGCCCCTGCAATATTTGAGCTACGATTGGCGTCGCTAGAGCTGTGTTAGCAAGTGGTGATGCGGTTAAGGTAATGGAGAACATTAGAATATGGTTCTAGATTCCTGTGAGTAGCCTGAGCCGCACTCATGACCACGAGATGGTAGAGATAGTTGATATAGGTTATAGTATCGGCATAGAGATTGTGTCGGGAGGTATGAATTATACCTTCTGTTGACTCCGGTGGGAGTCGTGTCCCCAACTTGATGTTGGCGACAGATCTCGAGTATTTCACCTTTCTTTTGATAAGTATGTTGGCTGCAGACAAGGTACTGTCGAAAAAGTGGTCTGAAGTACTCTACCCCGTAAGGGGGTAATATCGTGATTGGGTCTACTTGTTCGCTTATCTATAGTTATAGTCTCCAGGGTTACCCTCTGGACAACGACGTTATAGTTTCAGTGATGATACCCCAGACCGTATTAGACCTTAGGTAGGTCTCCGACAGATCGCGTACATAGTGGAGAATCTTTGTTATTATTGTGGACATTTGTCCTAACTTGTGGTCACTAGCCACGTTGATGTCGCCAGATTTTGCAACTGAGTTGATAATAGAACTATATGGTTTAAGCCCAAAAAGTTGGACAACATGTCCAGATCGGATATTTTAAGCTTTAAGAATAGTGACCTTGGGTTGCCATGTTTTATGATGCTAAGAGACTGATCGCGTGATATTTAACCGGCAGTTGTGCGTCCTTAGTAGTCTGGGGTTTAGTTCTAGCAACTGGTGGTGAAAATTTTGCCACAAACGATTATAAAGTGTAAGAAAAAATTCTCTACCTTATATGATTGCACTTAAGAAAATGAATCTAGTGACCTTTGTCAGTGTTCGGCCTCGATAGTCGGCCTAAACGGGTGAGACCATTGAGTTCTGCTTGCACAAACTATAAGTTGTGTGAAACCAGAAAAGATTACGAGAGCTGGTTGCCACATCGGATGCGATCACATCAACCCTTAAGCATCGGATCTTATCCGAACTCCGAGGTTAAGCGTGCTTGTGCGGTGTAGCCTTGGCTGGGCGTGTAGCATCTCTACGAGAACCCGAGTCAATGGAACTTGAAATATAAAGCAGTTAAGCCTTAAAATTTGGCAGCATGTCAAAATCAAGTCTGTTAAGTCTTTGTGGATGGCTCGAACTGCTAAAGGACTATGATCTCACTATCCAGTACCACCCAGGTCGGGCCATTGTAGTAGCGGATGCTTTGAGCCGAAAGCACGTGTCCCCAGAGCTGCTAATGATCACTAATCAAGACCACTTGATTTCTGGGTTCAAGCGTCTAGACTTGGATATCGTTCCTTCGAGGTCTACCGCTCGACTTTTAGGGATGGTAGTGCAGCCTACCCTGCTTGATCGCATAAAGAAGGGACAGCAGTCGGACCCCTCCTTCCAGAAGATTCGAGAACTGATACCACTGGGACAGACTGACGAATTACCAGCTGCACGCCGATGGCTTTATCCGATTCAGGGGCCGTTGGTGTGTTCCAGATAACGGTAAATTAAGGACATCCTTACTGAGACACCTCTGAAGATCCTGGCTCGAGATGAAAAGAAGCTGAGAAGTAGACCGATTCCCTATGTCAAGGTACAATAGGAGAACCATGAAAAGCGCGAAGCCACGTGAGAACGTGAATCAGCCATGTAGGAGCGCTTTACCCATGTATTTGACTCTTAGTTGTATTAAGTTTCGGGGACGAAACTTCTTTTTAGGTGGTAGAGATGTAAGAATTTGAAAATTTTATTGTAAATAAATAAAAGAGAAGGAATAAAAGTCAAGTTGAATTTTGAATCATGAGTGACCCCTTTTCCTGCAGTGTAAATTGCACAGTTAGGAGGCTGAAATATCGCCTTTCAATCCGAGCCTAATCTCGAAAATCCGAGATCACCAGTGCGACCGTCTCGTCGAATCGAGTGAAAACTATATTAAGCAAGTTCAGATCCGACGGTCGGATCTTCCAGAAATCGACGAAGAAGCGGGCGGGACCCGCGACTTAAGTGAATAGTGCTTGGGACTGTTGATGAACAGTAAACCCTAAATCCAAATACCCCTAAGTGCGAACGTTTGCCAAATCGCCGTCTGGAAACCGATCATAGCACTTCAGGTAGTCGATTTGAACGATTTCGTCGTTCTGAATGCAATGGCGCTGACGGAATTTCCGTTTGACGACCCTAGAGTCTTGAAAAGCGCGATAAACTGTATTTTGATACAGTAATTATGGACCGAGAATTTATCCGGGCGTTTTCTCGAAAAACAGAAATCACTACCTTTTAGATTTCGACGTGCTGGACGTCGTGGCGAAATCCATTTTTCGTTTCGACGACCGAAACCCTTCGAAAAGCGTGAAATACGGTGAAAATTGTGGTATTTTGCAGAAAAACCTAATACTTTATGCTCCGGAAAGCGTGCCACTTACAGGTGAGGGACTAAACTGTAAGAGGAGTATTTTTACTAAAGGACTTTAGTCCAAATAGCGAGTGTGGAGGGACCTTTTTGCAATTGTGCATTTATGCAATATATACGGTACGGGTGATCCTTGGAAACCCTAAACCTAGCCACCCTCTGCCACCCTCTCCTCTTGTAACCGACGTGCCTCCACCATCTCCCACAGTTGCCGAGCGCCACTGCCTTCCCGTCGCCGGAGCAGCCAAAGAAAAACCATGCAAGTTGTAGGCATCTCGGATTGTGGAGTTGGAGTGACATCTGGGAGATTCTGAGGGCTCAAGCTTCAACCGAAGTGATCCTCGGGGTGGCCGCGACCAAGCCAAGGGTTCCCCGACGGTCGCCGCCGCCGCGCGCCGCCGCGGAGTTTTTCTTTCTTCTTCCTCTCTCCGGCGAGGTAAGGGATGAAATCTTTGTGTTTTTAAATGGCCCAAGAGTGTATCTACGTGTTCCTGACATCGATAGGACCTTACCTGTGAATTTTGAGCCGTCGCCGTCGTCCCGACCGCCGGCGGGAACCACTCCTTGCCGGAAGTCGGTTTTTGGCCGATATTGAGCGCGGGATGGATCCAACCGTCGAGATGAAGATCAGCACCGTTGAACCTCTTCCGCTTGACTACTGTGAGCTCTCCATGAAGTCTGGAGTTGATCGGTTGAGGATCCGCGAAGATCCGGCTTGCCCTAGAACCGAGCATTCTTGCACCGCGGCCGATCTTCGCCGTCCGGCGCCGCCGTGCACCCAAGCCGCCGGCCACCACCATAGGAAGAATCGGGGAGTCGAGAGCAACACTTTGGTCCAAGTTAGAACGTCTCTCGTGCTCCGCCAAGAAATCCGCCATTAGAGGCCATCATCTTTGCCGAGCTCCGCCGCCGGCGATCGCCGGGGCTCCGCGCGGTGGGAAAACGACCCAGGTGCGTTTCTTGGGGTCTTTTGCTGCCTCCAATGCATTTGCATGGAATTTTTGACGCGTGGTTTCCTCCCTCTGTAGTTGCACCCGTATGGCAACATGAGCCATCGCCGGCCGCCGACGCCGCTCCGGGTCGCCGGCCAACCATGCAGGTAAGTCCTAAACACCTTATTTATTAGTTCCATCAAGTTGGTTTGGTCTATAGGCCTCTGTTAACTAAGTTGGCTTAATTAGTTGGAAAACGGGCTTTGGTTGGTATTTCTCCGGCCGCCGCCGTCTCCGGCCGCCGGCTGTGGCTCGGCCTTGGACCAAGCTTCATATGGGAGGTTACTGAATGCCATGCTCCACCTTGTTCCAGGGTCGAACAGGGTCTGTTCCAAGTTGGGCCAATCCGAGCTTGGCTTCATTGGTGGTGTTGCTCCGGCCAACTATCCGGCCGTTTTCCGACTCATTTCAGGTGAGCACCATCATTCTCTGACCACCCTAAGCACCATGCTTCAGTTGTTTCATGATTTGGTCATGCGTATAGTTTAATCTAGCAAGGTTGTGTTTGAGCCTATGTAATTATGGGACAATTCTGAAAATTGGACTTCTTGTCGACCCAAGTCTGTGAGCACGGGTTCCGTCTCGTCAAAACAGATGCGCTGAAATTTACGGCGCTAATTTTGGTTACCCGGATTTAAAGAACGGACTGAAACTGTGATTCGAGTGATGTAATTATGCAATTTTAAGAACTATTGTGGACCAAGTCGCAAATGTGACTTCATGGCTGTCCTTAGACAGTATTTACGCACCCTCTAAGCTTTTTATTAAAGTTCTGTGGACTCTAGTTGAGCGGGAAACGGATCTTGTTTCGTAAATCGGCAAAATTGTCGGTTTTACGAATTACGGTGCGAGTTCGTGTTTCAATTTGAATTTCTGGTCATCAATTGTTGCCTCTGGTTATTCCCGACACTGTCCTGGCTGGTCCAGTGACTTTAGTTTTCTGTCGGAAAACTCCGAAGCCGAATTGGGCTTCCCGTGAGTTGTGCGAGTGTTTGTGGCAACAATTGGACACCGAAAATTTCGGTTTTACCCCTGTTTGCCCGAATATCGAGTTGATGATGTTTAGAGTCGTTAGTTGTGGTTTGGCAGTGTTTGGATATTTTTAAAACGTTGGCGGGTCATGATTGGAGGTTCAGTGGATTTTCGGGAATCTCGGTTTAAGCCTAGTTTCGGCTAAGTTTCCCGTGATAGCGACAGGACGTTATGGTATTGTCGGGATGGGTTTGTGTGAGTCTGTTATTGATCCCAGTTATATGTTCAGGGCCCAGTTGTTCAGCACCAGCCTTCCAGTAGCTGAGCGGGAGTTCGAGGATCTGCCTACATCCAGGTGGGTTATCTTCGGTCCGGGTTTTATCTTTTCGGCCCTCTGGTTGCTTTAGTTCAGTCGGACACCTGTTCTTGATTAGCCCTGCTGATTTTATCTATATGTCATATGACCTATCTTGACAGACATTGATTCTTTAGACATATCATGTACACCTGGTTGTCAGCTTTTATATCTTGGTACATAGATGTCACGATTCTGATTATGCCTGATATTTCCTGTCACCTAGGATACTTGCTTTATGTTCTTGATTTAGTCCTGATGATTTTGCATGTTCTTGATTTGGTCCTGATGATGTTGCCGACTTTTGATTTAGTCCTGATGATTTTGCCTATATGCCATATGATCTTTCCTGATAGACATTGATCTTATTGGATATATCCTGTATACATGCTCGTCAGTTTTATATCCCAGTACAGTAGATTTTCAGGGTCTGATCATGCCTGTTGATTTTTATCATATATGCCCTTTGTTATACTGCATTTATATCCAGAGATACTTACTTATATATTCAGATATGCATGATTGATTGATCCTGATTGATAGATACTACTCGATATGCATGATTGATTGATTCCGATGGATAGATATAGACAGATGATTCCCTGTTGGGATTTCGGCGTGTGCCGACTACTTGGTCACTAGACCGTGAGATTGATCATTATGACTTGCCATGCACTGCTGTACTTCACGAACCTGGCCGGGGTCGCTCCCCGTGGAGCTGGTTCTTTACCGGTAGAGTGGTCTGGTGATAGACCCGTGAGCCCTCGACAGGGGTATGTCAGCGGATTGGGTGCGGATGGGTGGCTTTGCCTGAGGTCCTCTGAGACCAATATTGGCACATGATTGGGTACTTGGGCTTCTACCTTTGACGCATTACTTTTACTTGTACTGTTGCTCAGTCGTTTCCAGCACTATTATCTGTAGACATGCTTGTATCACTTGTAGTTCTTTATACCTGATTATTGTGGTTATCATTTGATTCCAGCATGCATGATCTACAGCTTTCATGATTGTTTATCTCTGACTTACCCTGATTTTCAGTACACCTATCTGCAGTTTTATGCTTGATTATTTCAGTACATTATGATTTCCAGCACCATTTATCTGCAGCTCTTTTATGCTTGGTGATTATAGTCATATCTGGATTTCCAGCACTATTTCTCCGCCTATTCAGTTATCTGTGGATTATTGTTGATTATCAGTAGATCTTATCTATTTATTCAGCTTTACCCTTTTGATTATTACTATCCGCAGATTTTAGTACCCAGTAGGTACGATTAGCTATTTCTCGGCTCGTCGTGCCCACTGGGATACACTCCGGTGTGTCTCACACCCTCGGGTGACTGTTTTTCAGGTCGTTCGGGTAGTGGGGTGTCGGGACGATCCAGTGAGGCTGTCACGATAGAGCTGTCCCCCTGATGATCTATTGATGTCTGAGATCTTCGGTGATTGTAGCTGACTTTTATTTATAGCTTTCAGCTTCCAGTTATTTAGATATTTTAGATTGATGATATTTTGATACTTCGGATTATTCCTGATGATTAGTATAGTTAGTTGAGA
>JAQNDB010003633.1:20000-28284 GCA_029204045.2 Tillandsia leiboldiana
TGACCCGTTTAAACGTTTCGTTAGTGCAACGCCGTCGGGAAAGGGTTGTGTGAGTCTATTACTGATTATAGCACTTTATACAGGGCCCAGTTGTTCGACGCCAGCCCCCAGTTGCTGATCGGGAGTTCGGGGACTCTGCCTTCAACCAGGTGGGTTAACTTCGGCCCGGGCTTGATCTATTCGGCCCTCTGGTTGCTTTAGTCCAGTCGGACACTTGTTCTTGGCTTGCCCTGCTGATTTTACCTATATGACATATATTGATCTCTTTTGACATAGCATGATCCCTCTGATTGACATTGACCTGACTAGATCGGTGATTGAGTTTTATTGTCACTATCAGCCGATTATCATATATATACTCCCTGATTAGTCATGACTGATTCTGATTGATTGATATATAGATATGCATGATTGATCCTATGATTGATATACAGACATATGCATCCTATGATTGATGTACAGACATATGCATCCTATGATTGATATACAGACATATGCACCCTATGATTGATATATGATTGATATACAGACTGCATGATATATGATTGATTTATAGACATCTGCATCCCTGTGGGGATTTCCGGCAGTTTGCCGATTACCCGGTCTGTGGACCGTGAGATTTAGCATTTTGCATTGTGATGATTGTACACCTGCTGTTCGTTCGCGTACGCAGTGGGATTGATCCCCCACATTGCGTTCTTTACCGGTAAAGGGTCTGCTTGACCCGTGAGCTTGCCCCTCTTGTCGTATCACTGGGTACGGGGAGCCCCTTTGGTTGTACCGATATGAGGAAAACTCTTGGCTGTACCTTTTGGTACGAGGATCCTCTTGGCTATATCAATGGTACGGGGTTTGCGGTTCAGTTCTGCTAGGTGGAATCCAGGATGATTATGATTGGCGCGGCATAGATATCTTCGCCTGAGGTCCCCGTGACCAATAGTGGCATTGGTTAGTAGTTGCTGTTCTTTATGTTGATGCATAACTATATTTCCATATTCCAGCTTGTCTGATTTGTCGTTTCAGTTATAGCATGATTTCCAGCACTCATTATGTTCAGTATCTTGATTTATGCTTCTTGCCAGTCTGCTTCCTTTATCAGCTGTTACCTATTGATTTATCTACTATCCGCAGATTATTGTACCCAGTAGGTACGATTAGCTATTCTCGGCTCGTCGTGCCCACTGGGATACACTCCGGTGTATCTCACACCCCTGGGTGACTGTTTTTCAGGTCGCTGGGTGATGGGATGTCGGGACACGTTGGTGAGACGATTGCGATAGTGTCGACCCCTTTGTAGTCAGTATATTTATTTTTCGCACTTCTGTTTAAATATTATAAATTGACTAGTCTTGCATGCGTAGTTTAGACTACTCTGATATTGACTGATTATGATTAGCCGTGCATGTATAGGAAAGGATCTGTCCAGTTGGGCAGGGAATTTACTATACATGTGGCGGTCTGTTACGCCTGGTTTGCGAACTCTGATTTATAAAAAAAAAAAAAAAAATTTAGCCTGCTTTTCAAAACTCGGGGCGTGACAGATTAGATGGTATCAGAGCATAGGTACACGATACCTAGGTATTTGGTTAGGATTGAGCCCTAGGATGACTGGTGATCTACGTGAGAGCGCGGGGTGATCGTAAAATGGTTAGGAACTCGTGGACTGTGTTGCCGCTGAAACTGTCCTGACCTGATTTATCCTTGTATAGGTATGGCTCGTCCTCCTGGGCGTGGTCGGGGACGAGGTGTGGGCTCTGGCCGAGGTATCGGCCGATCACCCAGCATGCAGAGCGAGCCCGCAGATCAGGGTCGTATGGACCGACTTGAGGCTCAGATGGCGGCTCTGGCTGGGATGTTCCAGCATTTCGTGCAGCAGCAGACTGCTGCTCCTGCCCCACATGGTTCCCCACCAGCTGTTCCAGTTGCTACACCGCCGGTTGCACCCCCTGTTGCACCGGCCGTTGCTGAACCCGAGGGTTTGGCGGAACCTGCTGCTGACCCGTAGCACCACCTGCGGGGCCCATTCCCAATGTTCCCGTCACTTCTAGAGCGGTACCTGGGGTTGCTGCTGCCCCTACTGCCGCTGCTTCAACAGCGTCTGCTTCCTCCCGTTCTGTTTTCCCCGCTGCTGATCCGGCGGCCGATGACGAAGCCGCTCGAACGGAGAAGGCTCGAGCAAAAGCGGCTTTGCTAGAGTTTAGGAAATTCAAGCCGCAAACTTTCGACGGCAAAGACAATGACCATTGGGCGGTCGAGGAATGGATCGACCACATGGAGAAATTATTTCAGGACGCCTACACTGAGGACAGAGACAAGGTCCACATCGCTGTTCATTGCCTAGAGGGCCGGGCGTCCAAGTGGTGGAGACGTCACCGAGAGCGCCATTTCGTGGGTCCATCTGAACCCACCTGGGAAAATTTTAAAACTGCTATGTACCACCACCACCTCAAGGAGACCACCAAGGAGGGTCTCGAGCGCGAATTAGAAAACATCAAGCAAGGCGACAAGAGCGTCAGGGAATATGAGCAGGAGTTCCTGCGCATTGCTGATCTGGTTCCTCAAGCAGTGCGCGAGGAACGCCGCAAGGTGCGCCTCTTCTCGCAGGGGTTGAGACAGGAGATTCGTCGTTATATCTCGTCCCACCTGGCCGCCGATTTCGACAACTGTGTCGAACGCTGTCTCTCCATTGAGGCCGAAATCCAGATGTCTCGTGCAGAGCGGGATGCCACTGATAGAGGAAAGGATAAGAAGCGGACTTTTTCTGGGAGTAGAATTGAAAATAGCGGGAAACCCCCTAAGTATCCTCGATCCCAAGATCAGACTGTGAGCGCATTTGCTAGCAACCAGCAACGTGGACTACGACCCTGTGTCTTTTGCGGTAGACCACATTATGCAAATACATGCCCACGTCGACATGGACGTTGCTACGGATGCGGGCAACCAGGACACATTCGGGAAAATTGCCCACAGAGGATCACACCTGATTATTCCACTGCTCCAGCACCTGTGATCCCATACCAGCGACAGGGTACTTCCTCGAGCGCTGCTTCATCTGGGCGTCCTCCCCTCCCTCGTCAGTCCGAGGGGGCGCGCCAAGCCTCAGCAGGACGGGTCTATGCATTGACCCCTCATGGAGAACCAGCGGAGGAAAACCCGACGACAGACTTTGTAGCTCTCGAATAGACTAGTTTAAGCATTCAATAAAGTAGAACTTTAGGTTGTAAGTTCCGGGAAGAAAACTTTTTTTAAGTTGTAAGTTTCAGGGACGAAACTTCTTTTAAGTTGTAAGTGATGTAGAAACTCGAAATATTTTATTTTAATAAATGAATTAAAAGTGAAGTTTGCGCTGGTTTTGAAATCAAAAGACTTGTGTTGACCTATATGGTCAATCGCCAGTGTGCAAGTCGCACTTTGCACTAGATAAAAAGGCTACTTTCCAATCCAGACATGATCTTGGAAATCCGAATTGACCGTTGCGATCGTCTCGTCGAACTGAGCGAGATTCATATTCAGCACTTTTCGATCTGACGGTCGGATCTTCCGAAATTCAGCGAAGAAGCGGACAAATTGCCGCGGCCAATGTAACAGTGCTCTGCACAGTATAACTTAAGTTATTACTGTAGATGCACAGTAACTCCTATTTTCGAATCTCCCTCGGTTGCAAACAAGCACTATTTCACTGTTCGGATTCTGAACATAGCGATCCAAATAGTCGATTTGATCCGTTTCGACGTTCTGGACGCAATGGCGCTGACGGAATTTCCGTTTGACGACCCTAAAGCATCGTAAAGCATGCCGAACCGTAATAATTTACAGTATAAGATGCAATTTAAAAATTATGGAGCGAAATTTTAGCGAACCAAAATCGCTACCTGATAGGTTTCGTCGAGCCGGACGTCGTGGGCGGTGTCCATTTTTCAGTTTGACAACCCGGTTGTCTCGAAATGCGTGAAATACGGCGAAAAAGGGGATATTTACACTTAAAACCCTATACATGTTGCCTCGAAAAGCGTGCAGAGGGACTTAAATGTTAGATGAGCATGTTATGGAGGACCAGGGTTGAAATACCTGGGCTGGGAGGGGGTGTATTGCAATTGTGCAATGCCTTCACGGTTCGGTATTGCAGCCGTGCCCCACAACTCCCCTTCCGGTTTTTGTAACCGCACAAACCTCCAACCCACCTTCTTCCCTAACTACCCACACCTCGCAACCGCACCAGCCCTTGCCAAAAAGCCTCTCCCCGTCGCTGGAAACGAGAGAGAAGAAACCTTGTTTTCGGTGGTTGTGGAGGAGGAAGGCTGGAGGGACTCTGGGAGGACCAGACTCGCACCTGAGGCACCTTCTGTGAACCCGCGTCCAAGCCGAGGGAGCTAGCACCCCAGCTCCGCCGAGGGCCGCCGCGGTTAGCATTTTTCTTCTTCGAGTTCTCCGGCGAGGTGAGATGTTGGAAATTTTATTTAAGTTTGGGGTTTTAAGCTCGACCATGGTGCTCCTGACATCAAGGCCATTGTTCGGTTGCAGTCCGAGCCCTCGCCGCCGTCCCCGTTGCCGGCAAAGCTTTAGTTCACCAGAAAATTATCGTTTTCCGACGAACTCGGTTTTCGATTTTTACAACCGTTGAAACTCGGATCAGAACCGTTGATCCTCTTCTTCTTGGTGACTGCTCACTACCCACGAAGTTTCAGGAAGATCGGGTGAGTGGTTAAGCCGCGCGAAGAAGCCCTAGTTTCGGGTTTTCTTGCTTTCAACCGAGCTCCACCGTCCGGCGCCGCCGTGCATCCCCGTCGCCGGCCACCACTGCAGGAAGCTTCCTGGTACCAAGGGGAGTACTTTGGTCCAAGTTGCGCCGGCCCGGAGGGACCTCGCCGGAATCCGCCATTAGAGGCCTCGAAGCTTGACCGAGCTCCTCCGGCGCCGCCTTGCCGGAGCTCCTCAGCCACCGGGAACCCCTCAGGTAAGCTCCTGTGGTCTGTAGGAGTCTCCCCATCGACTTGCATGGCTCTCCTAACGTCGGGTTTCTCGTCACTGTAGTTGCACCCGAACCATCTTCGAGCTCGGCTTCCGGTGAACTCCGGCGATCCCGGACCCCGGCGGACCACCCAGGTAAGATCCAATCAACCCATTTGGGATCCCCACCATCTTGGTTTTGGCCTAGGGCACTTCAATAACTGCTCTCTCAACCTTGCACCCGAGATACCCATTGCGGGCTCTAGCTCCGGCCGCCGCCCCTCGGCCGCCGGGACTCGACCCCACATGGACCCGAGACCTTCTGGGATACTCCTCTAACTGATGCTCACCTTGGTTCCAGGTCCGAGCCACTGTTGCTTCAAGGCAACCTAACCCGAGCCCTAGCCCGAGTTCAAGGTTGCTCCGGCCATCTCTCCGGCGAGTTTCCGGCGCACCAAAGGTGAGCCCTCCACTTCTTGATGCTTGCTGAACATGATGCTTCAGTTAGCTCTCAATATGATCAAGTATATGTTAAGATCCAACATAGTGGAAAGTGGACCTTAGAAGATTAAGGGCCAACTTTGTATCGGGCTTGGTCTCGGCCCATTTCTTGTGAGCACGGCCTGGTCTCGTTGTAACGACACGCTGAAATTTACGGCGTAAATTTTGGACCCCGGATTGCAAGAACGGGCAAACACTGCGTCCAAAATCGCGAGTTAAAAGGCTAACTTTGCCTTGGGTTTCGCGCTGACCCAAGATAGTGAGCACGGGATTCCTCGCATCAAATGGACTCGCTGGCACTTCCGGAATCGAATTTGGATTCCCGGATCTGAAGATCAAGCTAAAACAGTATTGACGAAAAGATATTTATGCGAATTTTTATACCTGTTGGATTTAAATGCAAAACGGTCACTCTAGCTGACTTTAGACAGCACCTACGCTCTACCTGGCCATTTTATTGGATTACGATGGGTCTCGTTGACCAGGAATCAGTTGTTTACCGACGAAATGACTGATTTGACCCGTTTAAACGTTTCGTTAGTGCAACGCCGTCGGGGAAAGGGTTGTGTGAGTCTATTACTGATTATAGCACTAACAGGCCCAAGTTGTTCGACGCCAGCCCCCAGTTGCTGATAGGGAGTTCGGGGACTCTGCCTTCAACCAGGTGGGTTAACTTCGGCCCGGGTTTCTATCGATCGGCCCTCTGGTGCTTTAGTCCCAGTCGGACACTTGTCTTGGCTTGCCCTGCTGATTTTACCTATATGACATATATTGATCTCTTTGACATAGCATGATCCCTCTGATTGACATTACCTGATTAGATCGGTGATTGAGTTTATTGTCACTATCAGCGATTATCATATATATACTCCATGATTAGTCATGACTGATTCTGATGATGATTATAGATATGCATGATTGATCCTATGATGATTGATATACAGACATGCATGTCTGTATGTTCCTATGTGATTGATGTACAGACATATGCTTCCTATGATTGATATACAGACATATGCACCCTATTGATTGATAGATTGATTGATATACAGACTGCATGATATATGATGATTATAGACATCTGCATCCCTGTGGGGATTCCGGCAGTTTGCCGATTACCCGGTCTGTGGACCGTGAGATTTAGCATTTTGCATTGTGATGATGACACCTGCTGTTCGTTGCGTACGCGTGGGATTGATCCCCCACATTGCGTTCTTTACCGGTAAAGGGCGCTTGACCCGTGAGCTTGCCCATCTTGTCGTATCACTGGGTAAGGGGAGGCCCTTTGGTTGTACCGATACTGAGGAAAACTCTGGCTGTACCTTTTGGTACGAGGTCCTCTTGGCTATATCAAGGTACGGGTTTGCGGTTCAGTTCTGCTTAGGTGGAATCCAGGATGATTATGATTGGCGCGGCATAGATATCTTCGCCTGAGGTCCCCGTGACCAATAGTGGCATTGGTAGTAGTGCTGTTCTTTATGTTGATGCAAACTATATTTCCATATTCCACAGCTTGTCTGATTTGTCGTGTCAGTCTATAGCATGATTTCCAGCAACTATTATGTTCAGTATCTTGATTTATGCTTCTTGCCAGTCTGCTTCCTTTATCAGATTGTTACCTATGATTATCTACTATCCGCAGATATTGTACCCCGTAGGTTACGATTAGCTATTCTCGGCTCGTCGTGCCACGGGGGATACACTCCGGTGTATCTCCACACCCTGGGGGACGGTTTTCAGGTCGCTGGGTGATGGGATGTCGGGACACGTTGGTGAGACGATTGCGATAGTATCGACCCCTTTGTAGTCAGTATATTTATTTTCCGCACGTTCTGTTAATATTATAAATTGACGCGTCTTGCTATGCGTAGTTTAGATACTCTGATATGACTGATTATGATTACCGTGCATGTATAGGAAAGGATCTGTCCAGTTGGGCAGGGAATTTACTATACATGTGGCTGGTCTGTTCGCTGGTTTGCGAACTCTGATTATAAAAAAAAAAAAAAAAATTAGCCTGCTTTTAAAACTCGGGGCGTGACAGATAGATGTATCAGAGACAGGTACACGATACCTAGTATTTGTTAGGATTGAGCCCTAGGAGACTGGTGATCTACGTGAGAGCGCGGGGGGGCGTGATCGAAAATGGTTAGGAACTCGTGGACTGTGTTACGCTGTGAAATGTCCTGACCGGATTTTATCCGTGTATAGGTATGGCTCGTCCTACTGGCGTGGTCGGGGACGAGGTGTGGGCTCTGGCCGAGGTATCGGCCGATCACCAGCATGCAGAGCGAGCCGAGATCAGGGTCGTATGGACCGACTTGAGGCTCAGATGGCGGCTCTGCTGGGGATTCCAGCATTTCGTTGCAGCAGCAGAACTGCTGCTCATGCCCCACATGGTTCCCACCAGCTGTTCCAGTGCTACACCGCCGGTTGCACCCCTGTTGCACGGCCGTTGCGAACCGAGGGTTGGCGGAAACCTGCTGCTGACCCCGTAGCACCACCTGCGGGGCCCATTCCCAATGTTCCGTCACTTCTAGAGCGGTACCTGGGGTTTGCTGTGCCCCTACTGCCGCTGCTTCAACAGCGTCTGCTTCCTCCGTTCTGTTTTCCCGCTGCTGATCCGTGCTGGCCGATGACGAAGACGCTCGAACGGAGAAGGCTCGAGCAAAAGCGGCTTTGCTAGAGGTTAGGAAATTCAAGCCGCAAACTTTCGACGGCAAAGACAAGACCCATTGGGGGGTCGAGGAATGGATCGACCACCACATGGAGAAATTATTTCAGGACGCCTACACTGAGGACAGACGACAAGGTCCACATCGCTGTTCATTGCCTG